>JAVJIF010007185.1:0-190523 GCA_038442645.1 Agave tequilana
AAACTAAAGCTGATCAAATCGACTACATGAAAGGTCAAATTAATTAGTACAGTGGGATCGGGTCTCTGGCTCAGACTAGGGTTGACTCTGAGTCTAAAAATCTGGATCTGATACCAAGCATTGATATAAATGTTGACCCAAGGGTACACTCTCTGATTTTATTTTATGATTACAAACAACATGACATTATTTGGCACAAATCAAGTTTGTATGTTTCTAAGTATTTTAGGTTGTAAGAACATTGTTGGTGTATTCTTCCTCAAAGGAAGGTATTCTAGTCTCATGATCACTCAAGGAAAGGTTTCAAGTTGGGCGATCAAGATTCACATTTTGGAGAAGCCCTCTTGAAGATTGTTTGAAGACATATAGTACAATTGTAAAATAATAGAATATTTAAAGTATAGTGTGTAGAATTGATGCTCAAGAAGTGACACACACAATATATAAGTTTTCAAAATACAAGTTTTGATATCTAGTTTTTTCTCATTTTGGTATTTTACAAGGTTTGATATTTAATACATGTTTCATATTTTTTTTTCAAATTTATATATTCAATTTATATCATGTATCGCATAGCCTATGTATTGCCAAAACCTTTTCAAACCAATACAAATATTTTTAAAATGAGTATAATTTCAAAAAGTATTTAAAATTAGTTTTTAGGTCGGATCAGTTGACCGAGCGGCCGATCAGATATCGTGGCCATATCTGGCTATCACTTTGTGCATGTTGTTCACGTTTGTCGGTCGACTGACCAATCGACCAGTAACCTAGCAGTTGACCGGGCGGCCAACCGACTAACATCTTTTTGGTCTCGGTTTGAGACCGGTCTACTGGGTGATCGACCGAAGTCCAACGGATAGTTTAAATTTTTGAACTATCGGTCGACTAGCCGGTCGATAGAAGTTCTGTCAGAGTTATAGTAATGGCTAGTTTTTAAAATCTGACATTTTTAACTTATTCCCCAATGGGTATTTTTGCCCTTTTTGAGTCTAATCTCTTTCCTAATGACCTGATAGCTCTTCTAACAATGTTTATCAGTTGCCTATATAAATGTTTCATTTGTAGAGGGTTACTAAGGGATTATTTTTGAAAAAAATTGAATAATCAAGTTTATTCAAGAGAAAAAGATTTCAAGTTTTCTTAATTCAAGTGCTCTCATTTCGAAACCAATTTCTGCAAGTTTTCAGCTCTTAAATTGATTCATTTCAACTGATTTTCTCTTTCACAAACTTGTTGAGCTCCATCTCACATCAGATACTATAGGAAGTTTTAAAAGGGATTGTTTGTGATCTTTGTGGTCATCAAAAGCTTGTAAACCTCATTGGCTTTATCCTGCCTCTTGTGTAGAGGATTGAGAGTGGAGTTATGTACTCCAATCTTGTATAGACCATTGCAGTTCTTTTGTGGAGGCTCCTTTGTCGAAAGATCCTTAGTGGATAATGGAAATCCTTCATGCGGTGAAAATGAGGACATAGAGCTTGATGCTTGAACCTTAAAACAAATCATTTGTGCTTGCAATTACCTTCTCTCTTTCTTTACTCTACTTGCATTGTTTAAACCTGTGTTTTAACATTCATTATTGCTATTTATTACTAGCATCATTTTTACTTGTCAATTTTTCACTCTCTTAATCAAGAAAGCAATTGAGCACCATAACTTATTGTCTAGAGGATACAGAGGAGAAGTTCTAGAGCCCTTTATAGGAAATCCGGCTTCACTTCTTGATTTAAGTTGACCATTTGCATTATTCTTTTATTAATTGTTGCATTTTCGCATTTTGCCTATTAGATAGCATTACCCCTATTCACCCCCTCTAGGTGTACTTTCAATTTGTATCAGAGCCTTGGACTCTAGTTTTTGGTTTGACCACCTTAGAGAGATCCTTTGCTAATCACTCACTTACGTGCACCATTTGCTTGATTTGACACTAGTTTACATGGCCGATGATATTGAGACTTCACCCAAGTTTGATGGCCTTAATTTGTTCATATGGAAGGTTAAGATGACTTTTTCTTGTAATCTCTAGAAAGCCAGGTTGCAAAGGCGGTGACCAAACCATTTAGTGTTCCAATGGTGATGAGGGTACTTGGTCCAAAATTGCCGTCAAGGAGTTTGATGCAAATTCTAAGGCACATTATGTCTTAATTCAAGCCTTGAATGATGATGATATTTCTAGGGTAATTCATTGAAAATTAGCATTTGAAATTTGGTCACGCTTGATTGTCACACACGAGGGACTTCACAAGTCAAGAGAGCTAAGGTTGATCTCTTGTTTTCTCAATATGAGAATTTTTCTATGAATAAAGATGAATCCATTGATGATATGATTACCAAGTTTACTAAGATTGCCAATGTCCTTATTTCTTTAGGTGATGAGATTTTCAATGACCAAAAGGTGAGAAAGGTGATTCGTGCACTTCCATATTTTGGGAGTTCAGTCTACAACTTTAAAGGAGCTTAATAGCAAAGATGAGAAGAGCTCATTGGTCTCATTAGGAATCTAAAAGCTTATGAGATGAAAAGAAAGGCAAGAGAGGAGAAAGCACCCCAAAAAGACAAGACTTTTACTTTCAAATCCACTCTTACTATTTCTGATGATGAAGATGATGACCAAGAAGAAGATGAAAATTTCTCTCTTCTTGTAAAGAATGTTAGGAGAATATACAACAAAGTTAAATTCAACAACTGAAGAAGATGGCAAGGGAAGGAGGACGAGAAGATAGTGTTATACAATTGCTGGAAGCCAGGACATGTCATTGCCGAGTGCCCAGGTATAAAGAGAAAATCAACTACCTCCAAGGAGCCATACAAAAAGAAGGATTTGAAAGCAACATGGGATTCAGAAAGTGATTCTGAAGAAGAGGTAAACACAGCTAATGTGTGTTTCATGGCAAATGAGAACACACCCATGTAACTTTCGAATCACTTGATGAATGTGAATTGTCCATGGATGAATTAGGTGTTTTCCAATAACTGTGATTTTATCAAAAGAAGTATTTGAAAATGAAAAAGGCAAATGAACATCTTCAAAATAAATTAGTTGTTATCTCAAAAGAAAAAAAAAAATTTGTCTTCCACACTTGAAAAGACACAAAAGGATTTTGGTGCACACAAAATTTCTTACAAATCTAAATTTTTAATCATTGTTGAAAATGAGATTTCCACTTTGAAAAACAAAATTGATACTTTGAGCAATATTTTGAAGAAGTGTGAATTTGATAAGGCTATATTAGAGGCTATGTTTCCAAAAAGACAAACTTAAAGGAAACATTATGTTTCTTACACACGCCATCATACTCACACTCCACAATCATAAGCATAACATGTACACCATGCTTCACATACTCATCATGCACACACAAATGCACATGCTCATCATGCTCACAAACATCATGTATTTTTATATCCAAAGTATATATATGCACCTATTGTGGCCGCAAAGATTATTTGTCTAAGTTTTTCTATGATAAATTGAATGCATCAAATAGTCATGTTTAGATTTGAAAAAGTAACATTCTAGGACCCAGAAAAGTTTGGGTACCAAAATCAACTCTAACTCTAAATGATATAGGTGCGCACCAAGGCTCCAAGATGTAGGGAGTGGTGGTACCTTGATATAGTGGTTGCTTAAGGCACATGACTTAAGATATCAACAACTTTGCAATCCTATCAAGGTATTAAGAAGGTGACACCATCACCTTTGGAGATGATTCAAAGGGTAAAATTATTGGTACAGGTAATATCAAGATTGTTCATCTCCTTTAATTAAAAATATTATTTTGGTAGATGGACTTAACATAATCAATTAAGTATTAGTCAACTTTGTAACAAAGGATTAAGGGTTATTTTTGATGACTATACTTGTGATGTTTTAGACAAGAAGTGTTTTAGACAAGAAGTCATATACTTGTGTTCTTTTCGATTTTTGTGAAAATAATGTTTATATGATTGACATGCTAAATTTGAATTGCAATGCCACTTGTTTGAATGCTTTTAATGAAGATTCTTGGTTATGAAATAGGAGACTTGGCCATTTTTCCTTTGACCATCTATCCCAAATTAATTTTAAGGAATCGGTGAAGGTATTCCTTACTTGAAGTTTGAAAAGGACCGCATTTATGATGTGTGTCAACTTGAGAAACAAACTAAGTCCTCTTTCAAATCAATCAAGAATATTATGACATTTAGACCTCTAAAATTGATACATATGAATTTGTTTGGCTCAACTAAAACCAAAAGCCTTAATGGTAACTGTTTGGTTTTTGTTTTAGTTGATAATTTCTCAAGATTTACATGGATTTTCTTTTTAGAATATAAAGATGAAGTTTTTTCACATTTTCATGTTTTTAGAAAAAGGGTTGAAAAAAAGATTTTCCAATTTTACGTATAACGAGCAATAAATGTGATGAATTCATCAACCATTTTTTTTATCACCTTTTGTGAAGAAAATGAAATTAAGCATGAATTATCTTGTCATAGAACTCCATAACAAAATGGAGTCATTGAACGAAAAAATCGTACTCTTCAAGAGATGACTAGGATAATAATTAGTGAATACGGACTCTCTCAATATCTATGGGCCGAGGCCGTAAACACTTCATGTTACATTGGGAATCAAATTTATTTTTGCTAGAATTCAAATAAAACTCCCTTTGAGATTTACATTTTAAGAAAACTAAATATTTTCTATTTCAAAGTTTTTGGTTGCAATGTTTTGTTTGAATATAAAAAACTTAGGAAAATTTGATGCCATGTTTTTTGAAGCTTTATTTGTTAGGTATTCAAACACTAGTAAGGGTTATATGGTCTTCAAAAAGTCAACTTTGATTATTAAAGAGTCTATGCATGTGAAGTTTGAAGAATCTAACTCTCTTGTGAAGAATCTTGTAGAGATTGATTCTTTAGGTGAAGATTTTGAGAAGATTTTCATGAAAGATTTACCTGCTCAAGAGGAGGATGGCATAAATGGTGAAGCTCAAGATGTAGAAGTCAAAGCAACTTAACCACTTCCAAAGGATTGAAGATTTACTACAAATCATCCCAAGGACTTCATCATAGGTGACGTATTCAAAGAGGTAACCACTCGCTGCAAACTTCATGATATATATGGCCATTTTGCATTCATATACCATAATGAGCCCAAAAACATCCACGATGTTGAGGGCGACTCATATTGGCTGCTTGCCTGTAAGAAGAGCTTAATCAATTTAAGCGCAATCAAGTTTAGCATCTTGTTAGACCCCATGATAGACCAACTATTAATACTAAATGGATATTTAGAAATAAGTAGGATGAGTCAGAAAATGTTATTAGGAATAAAGCTAGGTTAGTAGCCCAAGGTTACATCCAAATTGAAAGAATTCATTTTGAGAAAACCTTTATACCCGTAGCACGGCTTGAAGCCATGCGGATGACACTTGCTTTTGCTTCATTAAAAAAATTTTAAACTATTTCAAATGGATGTTAAAAATGTATTTTTGAATAGTTTCATTGAGGAGGAGGTGTATATTGAACAACCCCCGGGTTTGTTGATCCTACACATTCGAATTTTGTTTTTAAACTTGAAAAGACTTTTTATGGCTTGGAACAAGATCCAAGAGCTTGGTATGAAAGATTGAGTACTTTTCTTGTTTTAAATGGTTTTGTTAAAGGCAAAGTTGATACTACCTTGTGTACAAAGCATGTAGATAAAGATATCTTAAAAGTGCAAATATATGTTGATGATATCATTATTGGATCTACTAATGAAAACCATTATAAGGATTTTGAATCATGCATGAAGAAAGAATTTGAAATAAGTATGATGGGGGAGCTCAACTATTTTCTTGGACTCCAAATTAAGCAAAGGTGTGATGGGATCTTCATCAATCAAGCTAAGTATACAAAAGAACTCATCAAGAAATTTGGGCTTGAAGATGCCAAAATATGCAAGACTCCCATGGCTACAACAATGAAGCTTGACAAAGATGAACAAGGTAAAAATATTGACATAAACTCTATCATAGCGTGATTGGTATTTTGCTTTACTTGATGGCTAGTAGGCCACATATCATGTTTAGTATGTGTCTATGTACTAGATTTCAATCTTGTCCTAAAGAGTCTCAATTATTTGTCATAAAACACATTATTAGGTATCTAAAAGGCACTATTGAAATGGGCTTGTGGTATCGAAAAATCAGACAATTCTCTATGACGAGTTATTCGAATGTCAACTATGCCGGTTGTAGAATAGATAGAAGAGCACTAGTGAAACTTGTTAATTTCTAGGAAATTGTTTTGTTTTGTTATCTTTCAAGAAACAAAATTTTGTAGCCCTCTCAACCGCCAAGACGAAGTATGTTGCGACTGGGACTAGTTGTGCACAGATCCTTTGGATGAAATAAACTCTCATTGATTATGATTTACATTTTGATTATATTAAAATATTTGTGATAATACTAGTACCATTTACATGACAAAGAATGCAAATCAACATAGCAAGACCTAGGACATAGAGATTAGATATCACTTTTTATGAGATCAGTATGAGAAAGGAGATATTGAGATTGACTATGTTTCTACAAATTTTTAATTAGCGGATATTTTTACTAAACCACTTGATCTTAATAGATTTTCTTTCATTTATAGCGAATTGAATGTTTGCATTATGGAACCGTGAGTTTATTAAATTATTGTTTGTTTTGGTATTTATGTTTGATTTTTTTTTGTTCACTTTAAATTACTATGATTTTGCACATTTTAAAATAAAATTGGTAGACTTTCAATTCATTCTAATAGTATCTATTAGTTTTAACTATTTTTTGAGTCCATTTTTGAGATATGACAAAAAGGAGGAGAAGGTTTATGAGTTATTTGGTATTGGAGAGATTTATGATTTAGCTACTTGCTATTACTTTTATTTCTTGTTTGTATGCCTTACTTTGTTGCATACCTATTTGGAGGTTGGAGCCTTGGATGGAGGTTGGTATGTTTATGCATGGTCTTTCATATTTCATATCTATACCTATATGCATATGATGACTTGTTTTGAAATTGTCACATTTTTTAGTCACAAATGATTGAACTTGATAGATAAGTATAATTTTAGGGGCAGTTTTCCAAGCTCTCTATATTTGTCTATCCTCAATGACTCATGTGTTTTGTCATCATCAAAAAGGGGGAGATTGTTAGCTCAAGGGAACACTGTCCGATTTTATTTTGATGATTACAACCCACATGACGTTATTTGTACTAATCAAGTTTGTGTATTTTTAAGTATTTCAGGTTCTAAGAACATTGTCGGTGCATTCTTCCTCAAAAGAAAGGTATTCTAATCTCAAGATCACTCAAGGAAGGGCTCGAGTTTGGACGATCAAGATTCACATTTTGGAGAAGTCCTCTTGAAAATTGCTTGAAGACATAGATTGCAATTGTAAGATTATAGAATGATTAAAGTATAGTGTGCAGAATTGATTCTCATAAAATCACACACACAAAATACAAGTTTTCAAAATATGAATTTTGATATCTAGTTTTTTCTCATTTTTGTATTTTATAAGGTTTGATATTTGATACATGTCCCATATTTTTCTAAATTTATATTTTTCAGTTTATATCATGTATCTCGTAGCCAATGTATTGCCAAAATACTTTTCAAACCAATACAAATATTTTAAAAATGAGTTTAATCTCATGGCCATGTTTGACTATCACTTTGTGCATGCTGTGCACATTTGTTGGATGATCGACTGGTCGTCCGGGAACCCTAGCAGTCAACCGGGTGGTCGACCAACTGACATGTTTTTGGCCTCAGTATGAGATCGATCGACCGGGTGATCGATCGAAGTCCAACAAATAATTCAAGATTCTAAACTGCCGGTCGACTGATCAGCCGACTAAAGTTCTGTCAGAGCTATACTAACAGCTAGTTTTAAAATCTGAGATTTTTAACTTATTCTACTAACAGATAATTTTGACCTTTTTGAGTCTAATCTCTTTCCTAATGAGCTGATAGGCTCTTCTAACAGTGTTTATCATTTGCATATATATATATATATATATATATATATATATATATATATATATATATATTGCTTCATTTGTAAAGGATTACTAAGAAATTGTTTTTGAAAAATATTTGAAAAATCAAGTTTATTCAAGAGAAAAGATTTCAAGTTTTCTTGCTTTAACTGCTCTCATTTCAAAACCAATTTCTGCAAGTTTTCAGCTCTTAAATTGACTCATTTCAACTGATTTTCTCTTTCATGATTGTTTGTGATCTTTGTGGTCACCAAGTGCTTGTAAACCTCATTGGCTTTGTTCTATCTCTGGTGTAGAGGATAAAGAGTTGGAGTTGTGTACTTCGATCTTTTGTAGACCATTGTAGTTCCTTTGTGACGGCTCCTTTATAAAAAGATCCTTAGTGGATAGTGAAAATCCTTCACGTGGTAAAGTCGAGGATCTAGAGCTTGGTGATCGAACCTCGTAACAAATCATTCGTGTTTGCAATTGCTTTCTTTCTTGCTCTACTCTACTTGCGTTGTTTACACTTGTGTTTTTACTTTCATTAGAACTTGTTATTCATTACTATCATCATCTCTACATGTCAATTTTCAACTCTCTCAATCAAGAAGGCAATTGACCACCTCAACTCACTATCTAGAGGATATAGAGGAGAAGTTTAGAGCTCTTCATAGGGAATCTGATTTCACTTCTTGATTTGAGTTGACCGTTTGCATTCTTTAATTAATTGTTACATTTATGCATTATTGCCTATTAGATTAGCATTACACCTATTCACCCCCTCTAAGTGTACTTTTAATAAATAGTCATAAAATAAAAATAAATATAGGGAGATAAATTAAAAAATACAATCAAAAAATCAAAATACATATCTGAGTACGTATTTCGGGAATGGGGTGTTACAACTTACCTATGAAATCGATGTTTGAGGTGGTGTTTTGGGATTTTATAAGTTCCTGTGGAGTTTCTGAAAAAATCATAAAATTAATAGGGGTATTAAGAAAATTAGTCAAATATAAATAATGAAATAACTCCACTTAATATATCAATTATCATGAAGGTAGGGAGTAACTAACATTATAAGGAGGCAATTTGGGTATGGTTGTCGAAGATATATAGATGGAATCGAAAAAACCATAATGCAGAGCGACATACACAAAAAGTTTTGCAATAAAAGGTCTTCACGAGATATAAATAAATTGTCCATGGTTTCTACTATCTTCCCGCAAATTCCCCAATCTCTTGCACTTTTAGACGTCCTAATGGTTCGTCCTAATTATGATTGATATCCGAAAGGCGTTCAACTCCATCAGTTTGCCAATTCTGCTTAAGATTGAGCTTTGGGTTTTCTGAGAGTTTCATTAGTTGCATTGATACTATTTTTATTCTGCTAGGATTTTGGTGCTGATCGATGGCTCTCCTAAGGGATATTTCAAGTGTTCCAGAGGTGTAAGGCAAGATGATGCTCTCTACTCTTTGTTTCTACTTAGCTGAGGACTTTCTATGTTGATACATCATCCACTTGGTGGATTGGGTCTCTCTTCTATCGATTTTCTCTCCTGTTGGCATGCATCCTCCTACACATTTTTCGATATGATGATGTTGTGTTGATCTATTGTCGAGCTTCTCCTTAGAACCTACAGGTGGTTTTGGATGCCTTTGAGTTTGGATCAGCATGTAAACTGGAAGAAATTTTCTATCTACTTTGGTAGGGGTATTTCAGAGGTCAGGATTATTGATTTTCTTTCCGCTTTGAATATGAAGAGGTTGGTGATTCTATGACTTATTCAGGGGTTCTCCTCTTCTTTAGGACACCAAGGCATTGTTGGTTGGATCTTTTGGGTTGATAGGATTAAGAGCAAGTTGGAGCCTTGGTAGGGCTTCACCTTATCTATGGCGAAAGATTACTTCAGTCATTCAGACCTCCTTCTTGCATTCTTTGCAGAATTTACCAATAGCGTTCTTGATTATTAAAGGAGCTAAATACAACTATCAGGAGCTTCTTTTTAACATGCTCGATTCATCATCGAAAGATCTTTCAGCTGACTTGGGATTCTTGTTGTAGGCTGAAGGAGGAGGTTAGTGTTGGTGTTAAGGACCTTAGTGTCCTTAAAAAGGCGATGCTGATGAAACTCGCTAGGCACATGATGACTGAGAATTCTATGGTTTTCACCTAACTATGTGCCCATTATTTTTCCCATCATCATAGACCGCAGATATGGTATATTTCTTCCTTTATTTGGTCAGAGCTGAAGCCCTTTTATGCAATTTTGTTGCTCGAGTCCAGATGATAGTTTGTCATCATTCCAAGCTCTTTTTCTAGACAAATAACTGGTTGGAGATTCTGATGATTGATCGGGTTAGTGAATACTCAGTGTTACAGCTGAAAGTGCAAAAAATTCTTTAATCACTATCACGCCTCTCAAAATACGCTGAAGAGGAGATGCGATGAAAGTCGGTGAAGCATATACGCAAGAAAAATACCCCATGTATACGCGCTAAGCCTTAAGTAACATGAACAAGTTATATAAATCTACTAAAATAAATTATGATCACTGCAGTACTACATATAAATGTCCACACAAGATGATACATGAAATAAGAAATGGAATGCAAACTGAATGTGATATATAGAGAATAAGAAGTCAATAAGAATAAAGGAAAGGTAAGAGTACTGATAATCAACAGATGAAAACTCCAAGATCCTCATGATGCATACGATCTCATCGAATAGCTAATTAATATAACAAAGCATCCTATATCTGATGCGCAAATCCAGGAGAGTCAAAAAAATTCCCAATGAGTGTGTAAGATGAAGGAATGGTGCACGTGTATAACACGTGATATAATAATAACATGTCCAAAACTGTAAATAAAAGATAAATGAATCATACTATGAATCAGTCTGTAAATAAAAAACAACTTAAACCACTGTAAAACAAACAACTGATCCCAAGAGATGTGTTACCTAGCATATGTCTCTAATCTGGTTGGTTATTATTAACCTAACTAATATGGTACTTAGTTGTGTCCCGTGCCACAGTCGTTTTCTCATATATCACATAATATTATCATTATTGTAACTGCCTACCAATGTAGTGCATGTGTTTTAAAAGGGTGTCGTGTATGCCCGGTACCACTGTCTAACACCCTTGACGCTGAACCAGCACAAACCGCGAGACCCATATAACTGAAGATAATAACCCTACACAAAAAAATAACTGGTGTGGCGCCGAAGTCAAGACAAAGCCCTAATAACAGACAACTCAATAACTAGGTAGCCAATATTACTTTGGCGCCCCGTGGTAGAACCTAAAACTCAGTATACCATCACAAGTCCTTTCAAAATATACGACAAGCATTATCAGGCAAGTACCCTTTTCCCTAGGTTATGGTGTCTTTTATTAACAAGCAAATATTATATATTATTATTAAATTGTAATGGCAATCATATATCAACAACTAAAACTAATGTCACTAAAAGCTGATAATCTGATAACTGACAACTGATATGTGATAAATGATAACTGACAACTAATAATTGATATCTTATAGAGAATACTGGAGATATAGAGTCACTAATCATAACGGTATACTAATCACTGATAACTGATATCGATATCTGATAACTGTTATAAAACTTTGAAGCACGAGATCATCATTATCAACTAGATCACTATCACAATATATCTGTATCTCAATAATTGAATAGCTACAATAACTAAGAACCAATCATGAAGAGCAATTTACTGATTATCCTCAAGATCAACAAGGTCAAAGATACTGAAATTATATCTAAAGAGTGAAATATCCTCAAATAACATGTAATCTAATATAGTCTACATGTGATACTCAACACCAATAAGATATCATCTATACTCAATAACATCATTGGTGAATAACCTAGAAATCCTTACAATAATAATCCAACCAAACCTATCAAGATCCAATAAAAGAATGTAAATCTCAGGTCAACTCCAACTCTAAATAAATCTATGTACAGATCCATATATCAGGAAAATCAATCTCCTAATTAGGTAATATCATATTTAATTCATCCTTAATATATAAATAAATTCTCGTCTTAATAAACATCAATTAAAGGAATATCAAATCTGATAATTAATCACGTAAAATATAAACTTTAAACCACAATCACGAATCAATCCAACTCAAAATCAATCCAGTCTACACTCAAACATTCATCTTAACTAGATCCAAATTAAAAATGATTAACGACTAGACATGAAATGATATAGAAAAACTAACATCTTGGAAATCAGTACCGAGTCATATACGTTTAACATCAAACTTACCTCTGATTCAATAACACAATCTAAACTCTCCTATTGTATAACAAAATGTGCCTAATAATCTATTGCATGACTGAAGAATCCACTATTCAACAAATTCAATCTCCCGATCAAAATAGTCAATCATCAGAACCAGACTCTAAATCATAAACACTGCAATTATTTCTAAATACTACAAATTAACCAATTGAACAAACTAACACTAACTAAACAATTTAAATATTCTGACTAATAACAAAAATAGATGAAAATACGATGGGATAAATACTCACATGAAATGATAAATCAAAATGTACAATTTAATATAAATAAATACAGCGAACACTTACTAACAATGATAAATTAATAATAAAAAAATAAACACTCACGATAAGATTCTAAAATATACAGATAAAATAAATGAACAAAATGAACACTTACTGATAACGGTAAATAAGTAATAATACAAAAGCAAATACTCACATGAAATAATACAATTTTAGGTCCGAATCACCATCGGGTTTGCATTGCACGAACTGGTCTGAATCTTTTTATCGTCTCACGTGTCAGTCATCGAATCGCCTTGTCATCGGTCCCTTGCAAACAAGAATCCAGGTCTATGTTATCGAGTTCGAATTGCGCAATCGGATCCGAATCACTACAACATGCAACCAAACACACACTAATACCCACCTGCACACACTAAGACGGAGAACGGGAATAGCATATGCACACATACACAATACAACACATACGTATAAACTAATCTAATACATATACATATGCTTTAACATATGCATACATATGCATACACATGTACACAATCACACCTACACATAAACACCCAACACACACTCACGCAACACACACGCACGCAAACACACACACGCTCACATATTCACGCTCAACAAACATTCATATTCACATAACACACTGATTAGTATCCAAATTTGCATGATTGGCATTGCATTCCCTGCCTGATTTACGAATAAGCACTGCGAAATAACCGAATTTATTTCTAATTGGAAAATAATACTAGGAGAAGGGCAAAGTGCTGAAAAGGGGACTGAATATTGCTATTTATAGGAAAATTTCAAAGATTTCTTGAAGGCCAAGTCTTTCTAGAAGAATCCAAAATAGAAGCCCAATCTGCTGAGAAAATAGAACAAAATCATAAAATAGGGACCAGAAAGGATCTCCTCGCAGCTGCACGAGACTCGAGCCAGAAGATCAGGGCCTATGGCCCCGATCAGGCCGCGGATCCGTGGCTTTTGCTGTGGATCTGTGACAGTACCGGGTATTAGATCTCATATTTTGATGATAAGAATATAAAATGTATGTGTACTAATATTTTGTGCAGTATTCAAAGGTATATGAACTACTCATCAAACTTATACTCAAGGCCTAAGTGAAGGTACAAGATTTATTAAAGACATATACTATTTATCATGATGTATATTCTATGTTTCATGTCTTAATATATATTGTAAAGCCTTGAACATACAAAACACGCACCTTAGTATTTAACCTTGATATAGTTCACATATACCTTTAAGTTTTATTGTTATACATTGAACAGTCTACCTATGATAAGTATCCAGCCGACTATAGTGTTTTACAGAGACTTACTATGCTTCTGGTACCTTGTCCAGTCGACTAATCCCAAGTCCCAGTCGATTGATAGTTCACAGAACAGTGATTCCAGTTGACTAAATCTCATTCCCAGTCGACTGATTTGTCTGAACAAACACTTATCAGTCGACTGATCTGATAGTTTATAGTTGTTGTTTCTTTGAACTTTTGATACTTGTTCTCTCCTTTCTAACAGCTATATTATGTGTATCTGAAATGTCCCAACAACTGTTTATCAATTTCCAAAAGTTCTATAAATTGCTAAGTATTATGGGATTTCAAATACACAATTCAATTCTAAATCTCTTGATTTCTAATTTCTGAAATTTCTATCAAAGATACAAATACTTTCTTTTTTTTACCTCAGTCCACTTTTCAAACATCTTTTTAGGCAGTAGTTGAAGAGAAATCTTATTAGCCACAACAAAGAACCATTTGCACTTCACATTCAAGGCTTATAAGTTGAAGATTTTTGTATTTGCTGAAAGGTAAAAGTTTTCTCAGTGTGGATAAGGGGTATACTGAAATTGGCAAGGTTATTTGTCAAATAGTATACTTGGATTGATTTATAGTTCTCAAAATCAAGGATAAGGAAAATCTCAAGCGGGGTTGCTCGAGGACTGGATGTAGCTCAAGAGAACCGGACAAGGATAAAATCTCTTGTTTGCGTTTGCATTTTTTGAGTTTTATTCTGTGCATATTTATATTCTTGTAAGTTACTTACATTTCTTATTTTGAATTTTTTTAAACACTATTCACCCTCTCTAGTGTTTTTAGTTTCCATATATATGTTCCTACACTTGGTATCAGAGCAAGATTCATTAGATGGCAACAGATTTTCCTTCAACTCAATTCAAAGATGGACATTCCACTCAACGACTACCATTGTTCGATGGATCAAACTACAACTATTGAAAGTGTAGAATGAAGATATGCCTTCAATTCATTAACTATGAACTTTGGAACATTGTGGAAGAAGCATTCAAGAAGCCACATACAAACTATGAACAAGGGACAGATGATCAAAAGAAAGTAGTCAACCTTGATGCGAAAGCAATGAATGCTCTCTTTTATGATTTGAACAAAGAAGAATTCAATCGTGTGCCAACGGTCACATCCGCACATCAAATATGGCATAAATTATAGGTAATACATGAAGGTACAAATAAAGTTAAAGAATCTAAAATTTCAGTTCTTGTGCATAGGTTTGAATTGTTCAAAATGAAGGAAAAAAAAACTATCATTGAGATAATCACAAGATTCACCGACATAACCAACTCCTTGAATGCACTTGGTAAAACTTATACTCAAGTTGAAATAGTAAGAAAAGTACTTAAACACTCACACCAGAGTAAGAAAAGAATACCACCACAATAGAAGAAGCAAATGATCTTTCCACACTACAATTGAAAATTTTAGTTGGAAATTTAATGGCATATGAAGTGCAAGTACAGGAAAGAAAGAAGGATAATCATCACAACCCAAGAAAAAAGTTCTTGCCTTTAAAGCATCATCTGATTTAGAAGTTTCAGATGATGAAGAAGAAGATATGGCCATGATAACAAGGAAATTCAAAAAATTCTAAGGAAAGGTAAATTTAATAACCTAAGGATACTAATGAAGTTCATTTATGTTTTAGATGTAACAAGCCAGGACATGTGAAGAAAAATGGACCCTTACTTAAATCAAAAGTCAACTTCAACAATTTAAACAAATTGATTAAGTTCAAGGAGAAGAAGAAGAGGCTTTACATGTAATATGGGATAATAGTGACTCATCTTCTTTCGATGAATAAGACGAAGCCACTAAATCAGCCAACATACGTTTCATGGCTCAAGACGAAGAGGTACAAGAATTTTCTAATTATGATAAATTATTGATGTATTTAATGAGTTATTTCAGAAATTCAAAATGAAAGGTTGAAAAATAAGATTTTGATAAAAAGAAAAAGAAAAGGTGACTGAAGAAAATTTGAATCTTATATCAAAAGCATCTTTTTTAATTCTCGTATATCTGATTTGGAACAACATATTTCATTGAAAGGAAATATGAAAAACTTTTGAAGAATGTTTAAAATTTTAATAAAGGTAAAGAGAATTTAATAATTTATTGTCTTCTCAAATGATTTCAAATAACCGTTTTGGCATTGGTTTTTCAAATGAAAAACAAAAACAATCTAACAATTGTTTTCATAAATAAAAATCTTCTCATGCATATGGTAGTCATATTTTATGTCATTCTTGTATTAAAAAGAATTCTCAAAGTTTTTCTAATAGACCCGAGTTTAAATTCATTTGGATTCCAAAAATTGAGTTATTTAGATAAGGATGCATATATCAATTCATTCATAAACATTGTTTGTAACTTTACTAATTAAGTTTATGGTAATAAGTGAAAACGAAATTCTAATTTGATTTGGGTTCCTAAAAGCTAATCTTTTTGGACCCTATTGAAAATGGGTACCAAGAAAATTGTTCTATCTTGTAGGTATAACCAATGGAAAGATGAATACTCGATAGTGGTTGTTCCAAATACATGACTGGATGTATATCAATGCTTTCTTTCATGTAAAACAAGAATGGAGAAACAGTAACATCGGAGATAATAACAAAGGAAAAGTTATTGGCATCGGTATGATTGGTAATCCTGATAAACCACTTATTGAAAATATACTTTTGATAAGTGATTTGAAACACAACCTTATAAGTATTAGTCAATTATATAATAAGGGTTACAAAATTATTTTTGAAAAAGATGCTTGCCTTATTTATGATGCAAATATGTTGATATTATATTTAAAGGTATTCAAAAAAATAATATTTATGAGTTATCAATAAATTTTCATCCATCTTCAAATTTATGTTTATTGCTTCAAGTAATTATTCTTGGCTTTGGCATAAAATATTTGAACATTTAAATTTGAAAACAATTTCAAAAATTTCAAGATTTGATTTAGTAAAAGGTCTTCCAAAACTTAGCTTTAAAAAGGATAAGTTATGTGATGCATGTCAACTCGGTAAACAAGTCAAATCTTCTTTTAAATCGAAAGATGTGGTATTTACTAGTAGACCAATAGAACTCCTTCATATGAATTTATTTGATTCTACTAGAATTTCATCTTTTGAATAAAAGTAGATATGTATTTTTTGTCATAGATGACTACTCTCGCATACATGGGTTATAATTTTAAAAAATAAAAATTATGCTTTTAATGAATTTGCAAGATTTTGTTAGAGAATTCAAAATCAAAATTCTCTAACAATTGTCACCATAAGAAGTGATCATGGAGAAGAATTTGAGAATGAATCTTTTACACATTTCTGTAACAAGTTTGGTATTACACATAATTTTACATTTTCTAGAACTTCCCCTCAAAACAGAGTTGTTGGAAGGAAAAATAGAACATTGCAAGAGTATAGTAGACCATGCTTGTTGATAGCAACTTACCAAAATATTTTTGAGCTGAATCAGTTGCAACTGCATATTATGTTTTAAATCGTTTTCTTCTTCAACCAATTTTAAATAAAACGTGTTACGAATTATTTTTTGGAAGAATTTCAAAAGTTTCTTATTTCAAAGTATTTAGTTTCAAGTATTCTATTTTGAGTACAAGAGATACTTTGGATAAGCTTGATGCTAGATCTAATGAAAGAATTTTTGTTGGTTATTCAACTAGGGGTTAAACGTACAGGATTTTCAATAGACAAACCTCTACCATTGAAGAATCACTACATGTTATTTTTGATGAATCATTACCTAAATCTTCCCATGATATAAGTATTGATGATGATGATATTATTACATCCCCTATTATTACATCTCATGAAAATACTAATATTTCTAATAAAGATGAAATAAAATCTAAATAACCAAAAGCTTATGTGGAGGTGAGAAATCATCCTCATGATTTAGTAATAGGTGATATTTCAGAAGGTGTTCAAACTTAATCCAAGTTAAATTATATCACTCATACTGCTTTCTTATCTTTTATTGAACCTAAAAAAATTAAAAATGAATGTGATGATGATTTTTGGATTATTACTATGTAAGAGGAGTTGAACCAATTTATTAGAAATAATGTATAGGATCTTGTTCTACAACCTCTTGATCATACTATTATTGGAATCAAATGAGTGTTCAAAATCAAACTTGATGAATCAGGATAAGTTATGAAAAATAAAACAAGATTGGTTGCACAAGGTTACAACCAAGAGGAAGGTATTGATTTTGATGAAACATATACTCCAGTTGCTAGACTTGAGTCCATTAACATTTTGCTTGCTTTTCTTGTTTTGATGAACTTTAAACTTTATCAAAATGGATGTTAAAGGTGCCTTTTTGAATGATTTTATTAAAGAGGAAGTTTATGTAAAACAACCTCCCGGTTTTGAAAATAAAAATTTTTTTAATCATATTTTCAAACAAAAGAAAGCTTTATCTGGTTTTAAACAAGTACCACTTGCTTGGCATATGATAGACTAAAGAGTTTTCTTTTGGGTTCTAATTTTGTTATTAGTTAAGCAGATATAACTTTATTCATTAAACATGTTAATAAAGATATCTTGTTAATTCAAGTTTATGTTGATGACATAATATTTGGCTCTACTAACGAGGTTCTTTGTCAAAAGTTATCTAAGACAATGCAGAATGAGTTTGAAATGAATCACATAGGTGAACTCAACTTCTTTTTGAGTTTGCAAATCAAACAATAAAGGAAGAAATCTTCATCAACAAAAGCAAATACGCAAAAGATCTACTCAAACGCTTTAGATTAGGATTTTTTCCTTTTATTTTGTATTTTCTTTTCATTTATAGATCTTGTAGTAGGGCTGAGAGATTCAGAGAGACAAAGAGAGAGATTGATATAATAGATGGTGTCAATCTATATAAAGGTGTCTCCTTTCTTCTCCATTGTAATCTTCTCCATCTTCTACATGATGCTAAGTTAACTTTTCTTCTCATGACAATCTAACTACTAACCACTAACCATCTATCCCCTTACATGATAATTCACATGAATCTAATAGCCTCTACAAGGCATTGCTCTTGCAAGAGTCATTGATGGCTCATGATGATGGATTCTAACATTCTAACATTTCTAACATCCAACCCACTAATTTGCTAACTTGCAATGTCTTCTTTATTTCATGCTCACTTCTAAATGGTTTTGATGATTTAATACTAACTTACAACTTGTTGTTTGGTATGGATGTGTTGTTTGAATGTAGAAGAATAATCTTATGAGGCATGCTTTGTATCATCTCTTGAAGCCAAGAATTAGTGATGGCCAAGGATCCATATGAGGTAACTATCACTAAGAGGTTAACATGTTAGTGGAGTAATTAGTAGTTAGAAATCATGAGATTTCTTTCCTAGTATTCTTCATTCTTTTATCTTGTTTTAAAAACCAATTCCAAACTCTTTTATCATTTTTTCTATCATTGTTTTTACCATCCTCTTAGTTCACCTTTGTTTCATCTTCTTTTAGTTTTCAAAACTACTTCTTAATTTGTTTTCACATCGCCGTTTCATCACCCTTCTCCATCTATCACTTCTGAATTTCTTTTCTTTATTCTTTTTCTCATTCTTTTACAAAGAACAACTGTTAACAACCAACGTGAATAAAGACTGTTAATGCTTCTATCGCCTCCCATCCCTGTGGATTCGACCGGTTGAGCCAATGCTATAACGGAAGTATGATAGAACATTAGCACATATACATTGTCATTGATTTCTTAAAATACACATTTTCGAGTGCTGGTTCCGCCTCGATCAAATTTTTGGCGTCGTTGCCAGGGATGGGAATGGTTTAAACTCACGTTTTTGTTACATTTTCTTCTTTGTTTTGGTGTGCAGGGCAATTTTTATAGATTCTTTGCATTACAGAAGGCTACTCTTTCTTGCCTCCTTCTGTTCTAGAAAGCAGAAATCTTGCTTTTTACACTTTACCGCAGAAATTAAAGACAAGTCGTGCAAACGCAGCAATTTTGTGGAATTTGTACTTTGTCTTTTGCAGGGACCTTGCATGTTGCATATATTATTGTATTCTGCTGCTAATTATCTGTTTTGATTGCCTACATACTATAATAATTAAAGAACTAAAATACGGTAATTGAACATTTTTAAAACAGTTTAGACATTTGCATTTAGGCACGTGTCAATTCAATTCTAATATACTATATTTTGTTCTGTTGTTGTGATCTGAACTGAGGTGTACATATGGTATTGCATATAGCATAGGACAAACACGTGGGTGATTTATCGCTTTGTGTTATATTCTTGTCTGTATTGCGCACTTGCACAAATTGAATTTATGGGCAAAATCCATACAAGATAAGGTGGGGATTTCATCATCTTTTCATAGCCCAAAAATCACCTCCCCACTCAAACAACCCAAGTCCTAATAAAAATTGATAGACATTGGCCCATAGGTACATCTCAGACTCATTAAGAGATTGACTGAGGGTGGAACCTATTTTGAATCTTACTCTTGTTAAATCGCTGTCTAAGGTTAGGGATTAAGAGGTTACGCCTCGAAGACACCGTGGTTTGGCGTAATTAAGGCCCGTTACTTAAGCACGGATACCTCCCATCGTATTTTGCCCCTACCTGATCTATTAGCTTGTGGATAGATTCAAGCAACAACCTCCCCCGGGTAATCGACCAGTTAGGAGTCGTCTAGGTCTAGGTCAACCTTAGATAGGCTTGGTTTTGATTTTTTTTCTTTCTTTTTGTTTGTTGCTTGCTTTTTCTTTTTCGTTTATGATTGTTTGTGAAATGGAATTCAACGATAACAATTCTTTCAATTATAATATGAATCCATATTTCACACCGACATCATTTGTTTCGGATAATTCCAACCCGATTTTTTACAATATGAACCAACCAAATACACCGGGTTAGACATATCCGAATCAATACAACCCATATCCCTAATCTTATGACTATAATTTCAAAAATAATTTCAACTCATCACAGAGTCAATGGGGATTCACCTCCCCCGAGTAAAATTTTCCACCACCTTGTCTACAATTTTTACAATTTACACAATCTCCATTCCCCAATTTTTCTTCTTATTCTCCTTTTCCTGGACCACCCATTGAAGAAAAATCTTAGTTAGAAAAGAGTATAGAAGTTGTACAAGCCGTACTTGAGTCCCAATAAAAGAAGCTCAATTCACCAATTTCATAATATTTTTATGATTCATACTCAATTTCACCTATTTAGAATAACCAATCGTCTACCCTGAAAACGAGTATGGAGTGCTTTTGCGAGCCTGAGCTTCAATCTCAAAACATGTTGAACTCATAATCTTCACTATCTTTCCAAAACCAAGATTCTTATACTCCCTTTCTGGATAATTTACTTGAAGAAAAATCAAATCTAGAAAAGAGTATTGAAATCTTGTAGGAGCCTATGTTACAATTTTAAAAATCTTCTACCCAGTCTATCAATAGGTTGAAAATACAATTGAGTCAATTGATTAGCATTTATAGGTATGAGGAAACTCTATCTTATCAACCTTTGACCAATTCAGCTATCCCTAAATCTATTGATTAGACCCAGGACTCTTGTTATTTTAGAAACCAAGATTCAATTTCAGCATACCCATCTGAAACTTGACCAATCTTAAAATGTTGAAAATCCCATTGACATTTTGGCAATTTATCCTTTTCCTAAAATTGAACTTGAGCATGAATATGATCCTAAACTTCAACTTGTTAATTCAATTTCACTACTGATTCTATAATGACTGAGGTGTTTTTACCTGATTTCAGGTTTTCCCGAGTCAACATTGGATCCTGTGCCAATTCATCGTGAAATTGAATCACCAATCTTTTATGATCAACAAATTGAACTTGACAATTTTCATACTTTTGAATGTCTCATTGACATATTGGTAAGTTCTCATTTTTATGAAATTTAACTCAATAAGGACTGTGACTTTGATCCTCAAATTTGTGATCCAGTTCAATTTCCTGAATCTATATTGAATCCTATTTTGCTACCCAATTTGAGCAACATTTTAGAGTCAGTTTCGGTTCCCATACCTATCATTCTTGAACTTGAATCACCAATCTTAGAGAGTCACATTCCGTTATGGGGAAATAAATGTGGACTAGAATTTTAACTTCTTGATTTGGACCCGATTCCTGAACCAATTTTCACTCCTGAGCCTTTACTTGACTTAAGTCAAATTCCTGAGTCGATATTAGTTCATGACTTCCTGAGTTCAAATCAATCGTTCCATCTTTTCATACTCCATTTTGGGATAAAGGTGATGAAAATAATGACTCCGAATTTATTTTGAAAATTTAGAAATTAGATGGGGTTAAATTCTTAATAAAAATCATACATATATATAACATTCTAGTGGGTTGTATTTTAGAGGACTCTGGTGGGTTCCTCCGGACTCCACGCAATTTAATTGGGCTGCATTTCGTGGACCAATCAGACCATCACTGGAACCACCACCTTGAGGTGATTTTTCCTTCCCTCTCTATTTGTTTCATGCATACATACATCACGATGCATTAAGGACAATGCATGAGATAAGTGTGGGGGACGGTTTACTTACATAGAGTTTTTAGATTTTCTTTCTTTTACACTTCTTTTAGGATATTCTTAGAATTTTCCTTTGTATAAGATTTTTTTCTTCTTTTAAAAAAAACTTTTTGAAACAAAAGACAGTTTTGATCTATTTTTAAGAAAATTAAGATGATCTTAGAAATTAAGAAAACCTTAATTATGACATCTTAAACCTGGTCAAAATAATGGATCTTATTTAAAATTATAGGCTAAGTAAGATAAATTAGAGAGATAATTTTATCTTGAATTTTTTTCCATATATAGTATGCACTTCACACAAACACAATTTTTGGGATGGAAACAAAGACCTAAAATGTCATAAAGCAAAAATAAAAAGAAAAAATATATTATATATGAAGAAAAAATCACTTATTAAGCTAGATAATTATGCCTTAAGAAGCATGATTATTCACGCCTAACGGTGGTCAAAAGAAACAAATAATCCCCCTTAGTTTTGTGCCCTTGTTTACACGAGTCCTTAAACCCTAGGGATGTTTTCTCATCTGGTGCCCTAAGGCCATCTGGTTGGGAGTGATCGGTTAAAGGCTCGCTATATGGGTGAACAAGAAAGCCTAATGAAGCTAAGGGAAGAAAAAAAATAAATATATATATAGATATAAATAAATGGCTTGATGGTTAGAGTTAAAATCCCAGAAATCTTCGCTATCACAAAGCGCATATTATTTAGGTTTTATGAAGGATAAAATATTCAATCTAATTTTGAATTATTTCCTTAATTGAAACAATATCTTGCATAGAGACTAAGTTTAAGGAAGAATAATTTTTGGTAGACTTATGACCTTAGATCGCTTATATTTTTGCACAGATATTTTGTAAACTTGTCTCTCTTTCAAAATGTATTTTCAAAATACTAACATTTATATTCTTTCTTTATGGATTTTGTAGGTGCAATCCGCTAAAAATCCTCAAGAGATAAAACTCCTCCTCTAGGGGTAACCTAGAGGTTTAACGGCTTGTTGTACACGTTCAGTGTAATCGTGTCACCTGCGAAAGTGGTGTAATAACAATTATAATATAGTTTTTCTTTTCTTGTTTTGCTCGGGACGAGCAAAAGATAAGTATGGATGTGTGATTAGTTTACAGTTCTGCATTATTATATAACATTTTCTCACCGATTTATGAATAAAATATCGGTCTAAACTATATTTTGGTCTCTCTTGCAAATAATCAAGATAAGGAGGGAAAAAGGGTAACATGAGCTTAATTAAATCCATTTTAGGTAATTAAATCCGCATTTCTTTGAGGCCAAGCAAGGCATCTTCTAGAAGATACATTAAACCTAGACCCTTGTGCACGTTAGATGAATATACAGATGAAAATACCTGAATGGGAGCATATCTAGAAGGTCCCCGAAGCGCTGCGAATCCTCGCGCAAAACCAGGGACCTAGGCCCCTGGTATTGTTGCGGAAACAAGGCAGTAGCCGCATTTCCGCGGCAAGGTGGTGGGGCCATGCATCGATCTTTGACACGTAGCCTTGTCTCATCTTCTGGAATCTCTTTTTGCCTATAAATATGGCAGGGTTTGGCCAAAACGCAAGCAGATTTAGAATTAGGCTAGGTTTTCAATTTTTAGTGTAGTGTAGGTGTTCTTCTTTTCTTTCGTGTTTTTATTTCTTTTTAGATCTTGTATTAGGGCAGAGAGATTCAGAGAGAGATAGAGAGATATTGATGTAATAGATGGTGACAATCTATGTAAAGGTGTCTCCTTTCTTCTCCATTGTAATCTTCTCCATCTTCTACATGATGCTTAGTTAGATTTTCTTCTCATGGTGACAACTACTAACCACTAACCATCTAACTACTTACATGATAATCCACATGAATCTAGTAGCCTCTACAAGGCCTTACTCTTGCAAGAACCATTGATGGCTCATGATGATGGGTTCTAACATCTAACTTGCTAACTTGCCAACCAAGCTAACTCGCTTTTATTTCATGCTTGCTTCTAATGGTTTTGATGATCTAATGTTTGTATCAGCTTGCTTTAGATGTAAGTTTGAATATGAAGAACCATCTTATTTGCTATGCTTTGTATCATCTCTTGAAGCCAAGGATTAGTGATGGCCAATGATCCATGTGAGATAACTATTACTAAGAGGTTAGCATGTTAGTGGAGTAATTAGTAGTAGAAACCATAAAATTTCTTTTATAGTATTCTTTATTCTTTTATCTTGTTTTAAAAACCAATCCAAAATCTTTTATCAATTTTTCGATCATTGTTTTTACCATCCTCTTAGTTCACCTTTGTTTCATCTTCTTTTAGTTTTCAAAACTACTACTTATTTTGTTTTCATATCGCCATTTCATCGCCCTTCTCTATCTATCACTTCTACATTTCTTTTCTTTATTCTCTTTCTCATTCTTTTACAAAGAAGAACTATTAACAACTGATGTGAATAAAGACTGTTAATGCTTCTATCGTCTCCCATCCCTGTGGATTCGACCCGTTGAGTCAATGCTATACCGGAAGTATTGAGGGAACATTAGCACATATACATTGTCATTGATTTTAGGAAATACACATTTTCGAGTGCTAGTTCCGCTTCGATCACTCTACTAACGAGGTCTTTGTCAAAAGTTATCTAAGACAATGCAGAATGAGTTTGAAATAAATCACATAGGTGAACTCAACTTCTTTTTGAGTTTGCAAATCAAACAAATGAAGGAAGAAATTTTCATCAACAAAAGCAAATACGCAAAAGATCTACTCAAACGCTTTAATATGGACAACTCAAAATAGTAAGAGAACTCCAGTGGGATCTTCTACTATATTAGATAAAGATGAAAATGATAAGAGTGTAGACCAAAAATTATATCAATGTATGATTGGTGCGCTCTTATATATTACTGCTATAGACCTGACATAATATTTAGCGTTTGTTTATGCGCTAGATATCAGTCTAATTCTAAAGAATCACATCATAAAGTGGTGAAAATGGTTCTAATAGTAAATTATGGTTTATTTTATCCAAAATCAAGCTCTTTTAATTTAATATCATATTGTGATGCCGATTTTGCTGGCTGTAAATCAGATAGAAAAAGTACTAGTGGTACATATCACTTTTTGGGACATTCACTAGTTGCTTGGTTCAAAAAAAGACAAAACTCTGTATCACTATCTACAATAGAAACATAATATATTGCTTTTAGTGTAGCATGTGCACAAGTTTTGTGGATAAAACAAACTTTAATTGACTATGACATTAATTATCCCACATCTTCAATATTGAGTGATAATACAAGTACTATTTGTAAATCACCTAGAGGGGGGGTGAATAGGTGATGGCTAATCTAATGGTCACTTAATGATGAATTATGCAAATGATGCGGAAGCTAAAAGCAATTATGACCAAATAAAACTTTTACACTAAACACCACGTATAACCAAGTGTGTTGCTGAATTCCCCGTGAAGGGCTCTGGACAAACTCCTCTAGATTCCCCTTGAATGGGTTGAGGTGCCGCGCTGGCTCTCTTGATTGAATACAAGTGTTAGCAACAATCCCACGCAAGTATATATATCAATTATGCACACAACATATATCAAGCATGAAAATGTAAAGACAATATAAGCTATGCAAGATATAAATGAGACAAAGAGAGAGAGAGAGAGAGAGTGAGCAATCGCAAACACAAGGGTATGTTTCGAGGTTCGAGCACACTTGCTCTACATCCCCGCCTTCGACACACGAAGGATTTCCACTATGCAAGATCCCAATGGATCTCTCCTCGGTGCCGCAACACCTACAAGCCCTCGGACTTCCTAGTCCCGTACACACCGCAAGCCCACCGGCTCGCCGAGGCCGCACCTCGTACAACAAGTCCGCACCCGAACTCGAAACAACGACGAGCACACTTGCCCGTCTCCACAAAGAACAAAGAAAAGATCTTTGCTGATCACAACACTTTGATCACCTAAAGCACTCTCACTACAACACACCTATAGGATGTATAATCAATGGATGCTCAAGTGTGGTGTGAGAAAAACAAGGAAAGAATCTTTGGTGAAAACTCAAGAAAATCTCTTTTACACTCTTGATAAACTCTCCTTTTAATTGGAAGTATTGGCTCTAATTTTGTGGAGAAAAACCTCTGGAATGAATGGGAAAAACTGGCTCTAAGAGTCTCCAAAATCTTAGCTCAAAACAATGACCAAACCCCCTTTTATAGAGGTCAGAGAAATGTGACCGTTGGGGTCTGTCAGAGCTGCCGGTCGACCGCCAACGGTCGAAAATCTGACCGTTGGAGCCTTCGGTCGACCGCCCGGTCGACCCAGAAATCCAGAGAGCAGAACTCTCTGCTGCGGTCGACCGTCCGGTCGACCGGACCACTGTGCTGCCAGACACGCACAAGTCTGTGCACGTCGGTCGACCATGGGTCGATCGGACCATGGTGCGGTCGACCGCTCGGTCGACCGGACCAGCCTGTCAGCCAGTTCCAGGTCTGGAAAACTGGTTTAAAAATTAATCTTAAAATCTTTTAACACTTATAAAAATTCCATAAACTTGTTTTACCATTCTATATTGAAAACCAAACTTGTGATAAAAATTTTCAAGACATATATCAACATATTCATATCATTTCAGCGTCTTGCAAATTTTATCAAAAATCAAAACATGTATTTTTCAAACTTGGTTTTCATAACTTCACAAAATATAAAAACAAGATATTTGATTTCATTTTAAAGCATAGTGTGTATGGATATGATCCACTACACAATCATAATGTAATATCTATGTTTTTGTCATAAAGCTCTAAATTAGGTTTTGGTTAAAAGATAAGTGCATGAGAAACACCAAACACCGAACTTATATTTTTCAAAATGAAAAATCTTTTCTAAAACAAAAAAAATCTTTTATGAAACGATAATAAAATCAAGAGTGTGTGTGCATGGTATGCTTGAGCAATCCACCAACTATCTATCCTTTACATTTTATCTAAAACATAAAAATCTTATACCTAGACACAAGTCTTCATCTTCTTGAAGTCTTCACTTGAAGGCTTCTTATCTTCTTGACTTGGTCCAAGCTTGATCCAAAAGCTCCTTGGATCACACCGTGCTAGCTCCAAATCTTGATATTTTGTCCTTTGTTGAGCTATGCACCTACTAAGATCTTGATAATGAATCTGTCACTAATTAAACCCAAGATCATTAGTAAACATAACTTCATGAGTTGATCATCATCAAAACTAGGGTGATAGGCCTTTGGGCCAACAATCTCCCCCTTTTGATGATGACAAAACTCATGGAGTTATATATATGCATGGATTAAAGTAAAGCTTCAAGGAAGCTCCCCCTTAACTCATGCATGACCCAAAAACAATAATATATGACAATGAAGCTCATAAATATGTATGCAAATGATGGAGATGAAACAAAATAAATCTTTTTCTCCTATTTGCAAAACAAGAACATATATGCATAAATAACAAGGAAGACAAATACTACTCCCCCTTAAGCAATGAAAACATGCATATATATACTCAAATACTTCTCCCCCTTTTTGTCAATCATCAACAAAGGGTTCAAAGTAAAATCAAATCAAACAAATTTTTCTCCCCTTTTTGTCAAAAACAAAAAAAGATCAAGAAGGGGTAATACAAATCAATCAATAAAGATTTATATGCGATATACATTCATGAAGAGGAAGACGCTAAGTTAGCTTCCCTACACATATGCATTACATGAAGAAGGGATGACAAGCCCTAACTCACATAACACATATTATGTAATGCATAAGAGGAGATGTGAAGCTCCCCCTACACACGTATATCATATAAAGAAGAGTTGTCAAGCTTCTCAATTTATAATATACTCAACATGAATCCATATGTAAGAGAGATGTTAAGCTCTCCTTGCATATAGGAAATACAAATCAAACATTTTGAATTTTTCTTTAAAATTTTGAACTTACTTAATAAAACACATTTTGAGATATCAAATCAACATATTTTTTATTTATTTTGATATCAATAGTAAACATATGAAAAAAAAATTTTATTTTTCATCATAAACTCATTTTTCATCATAAACTTTGTGCTTTTAAAAATGTGAGCCAATTGATTGTAAGTAAGCACATGGAAATCATATATATGTATGAGAAATGAGTATACCAAGTGAAATTGAAACATACATATATATAAGAGACAAAATATGAGTATATACTAAATAAGTTCATATTGATACCAATTGAAACGATTCAATGATACCAATTGTCATAACAATAAAATCAAGTGTATATCTCATAACCTACCACCCTTGATATGCACAAGGTAAAAGATTTGTCAATTAAGCTTACAAGACATACTCGCCCATCCATCCGCCCATATATGGTAGGGTTTTCAAAAGATAGATTTGAAAATAAGCTTAGTTTGAAAAACTCTACCAAATGAAGAATTTGCACTAGAAGAATGTTTTTCATGAAACACAAGTAAATCACATGGCACTAAAAACACTCTAATATCCATGAAGTCCATAAAATTTTCAAAAGAGGTGAGTGCACTAGTGTTATATGGAACATGGTATCATGAAAATGTCAATAAAGCTCAATATTCTTTTAAAATCATCACAAATTTAAAAAAATATATTTCAAGATATATGTATGTTTTGACAACTCAATAAGTATACATACATATCTCTCAAACACAATTGAGTCCATATAAATAGATTTGCATTAAAGGCAAATGACTCAAGAGGTATACATGTATATCTTAAAGTTTGGCAAAATACACATATACATGAAATGAAAAACACATGATCATAAATCAAATTCAAAAAGAGAATTCAAGTTTAAAAATGTATGTATCATCAAAACCAAGCAATACGAGCACATTTCATGGGTTCAAATAAGCATTCAAGCATAAATATAAATAGATTTATTTGTGGCCCATGATATGTACAAGTATAAATCCTAGTGTTGACAAAAACTAACATATAAACTAATATTCAAATCATGAAGCATCAAATTTTGAGAAAAATAGAATCATGTGTCAATCTCAAAAATTATTTGAAGAATAAATAACTAGCATAAATTGTTTTTGGAAAACTAGTTAAAGATTCCTTCAAATATATCAAATCTTATGTTTTTCATAAACATAACTAGATACATAAAAATTTAAGCACTCATGGTCTATAAGGCTCAAAAATAATTTTAACAAAAGTGTGAGTGTTAAACGATCATGTAAATAGCATTTTTATGAAAATAGTCAAAGAAGCTCAAAAGTCATATTTTTAACAAAATCACGAAAAATCATTTTTAATCAAAACATTAATCTTCATGGTATATGTATGATTAATCCAATCCTAACAATACACATACATATCCCAAATATTAAGAGAGTCTATTAATGATGTTTGCATGAAGGCAAGAGACTCACGGTATACATGTATATTTATTAGATTTGAATTAAAAATACATATACATGGAGTAAAGCATAAAGTAGGTAAAAATGTATAAAAGAGAATCATCAAAACTAGTCTATACATATGCATATAGTGGGTACAAATGAGCATGAAGTGCAAATATATATGAAACAAATGTAGCTCACTATTTGTACATGTATAATACAAGTTTTGATAAAAATTACATCTAAGCATGTTATAACCACATGAAGCACACAAAAATATGAACATGCTATATGATATATGAAATTAAAAGCATGTACATAAAAAGTAGGAGTTTAGAAATTGTTACCAACTCCAAAGCTCCTAACATGGTGGTTGTCCCACCAAAGCCTCCTTGATAGCGGTGCTCCAAATGTGTGTCCATCAAGTCCATTTGCATCCACTACCAAGGCACCAATTCTCTCACGTCTTGTGAGAGCCCTCACCTACATCACAAGCAAATGGTGAGGGTTTTGGTACCCATATTTTCTTGGGCCTTTGGGATTAGACTTGTAAGGAACCCAAAATCTTTTATAATTAGCAAAATTTAAAGAATTAATATTATCATAACAAAACTTTGCTAAATGGCCTTTGCGGCCACAATGTGTACATACGTACACCTTGGTATGCTTATGTGTAGGAGTGTGATCATGTTGTGCAACATAAGCATATGCATGATGGGTATGATGTGCATGAACATGTGGAGTTTGTTTCTTTGAAAACATTGACTCCAACCTAGAATGATTAAAAGCACAAGAGTTCAAGGTTGAACTCAAACCATCCATTTTATTTTTCAAGTTCTTAATCTCATTAGTTGTGGCATGTAAAGCATGGTGAGATATAGAATCATTTTTCTTTTTCTTTTTAGAAACAAATTCTTTTCTTTTTCAACAAATTTTCTTTTCAAAGTAATATTTTCTTGAAAAACAACTTCTTTTTGTTTTTCCACCAAGCCAATTTTATTTTTCAAAGTATTGTTTCCTTCACATAAATCATTCAATTTTGTAAGCAAGGAAACATTCTCATTTTTCAAATCTTTATTTTCTTTAAACATGCAATCAAAATCCTTTTTCAAATTTTTGTTATCTTTTTCTAAACATGCAATGTTAGATTTAAAAGAGTCTTGTTCTACATGCATGCAAGCAATATTCTTTTTCAAATTTTTATTTTCCTTTTCAATCATGTCATATTTTTCAAGCAATAGATGACAAAAAGTAGATAGCTCATCATATGACATGTCCTCATCATAGGATTCGGAGTTTACCTCAAGGGGGTTATCCCCTTAGACCATATAGCATACGTTGGAGATGTCGCTTCCAACGTCCGAATCGCTCCCCGCATAGTATTGATCTTTTTCGCCAAGGGAGGTGAGGGTGTTCCATACTACAAAAGCCGAATCAATATTAGAAACCCTAGATAAATAATCATCATTTAGGGTTGACTTGATAGCATGAAGGGCTTTTGCATTAGCCTCAAAATTCTTACCATTTGAACAATATGAATCATTAGATATGGCAAGATAAACATGTATGCCTAAGGCCTTGAGGTACAATGACATCTTAACCTTCCAAATTTGGATGTTAAGAATGTCAAAAGTGGGTGGTGACATGAAGTCCATGGTGTGTGTACAAATCTTGTGATTAGCCTAAAAATGAGGATCTTTAACTCTAGGTTGTTAGACCAAAATCAGAGTACCAAGCACTGATACCAATTGTAAATCACCTAGAGGGGGGGTGAATAGGTGATGGCTAATCTAATGGTCACTTAATGATGAATTATGCAAATGATGCGAAGCTAAAAGCAATTATGACCAAATAAAAACTTTTACACTAAACACCACGTATAACCAAGAGTGTTGCCGAATTCCCCGTGAAGGGCTCTGGACAAACTCCTCTAGATTCCCCTTGAATGGGTTGAGGTGCCGCGTTGGCTCTCTTGATTGAATACAAGTGTTAGCAACAATCCCACGCAAGTATATATATCAATTATGCACACAACATATATCAAGCATGAAAATGTAAAGACAATATAAGCTATGCAAGATATAAATGAGACAAAGAGAGAGAGAGTGAGCAATCGCAAACACAAGGGTATGTTTTGAGGTTCGAGCATACTTGCTCTACATCCCCGCCTTCGACACACGAAGGATTTCCACTATGCAAGATCCCAATGGATCTCTCCTCGGTGCCGCAACACCTACAAGCCCTCGGACTCCCTAGTCCCGTACACACCGCAAGCCCACCGGCTCGCCGAGGCCGCACCTCGTACAACAAGTCCGCACCCGAACTCGAAACAACGACGAGCACACTTGCCCGTCTCCACAAAGAACAAAGAAAAGATCTTTGGTGATCACAACATTTTGATCACCAAAGCACTCTCACTACAACACACCTATAGGATGTATAATCAATGGGTGCTCAAGTGTGGTGTGAGAAAAACAAGGAAAGAATCTTTGGTGAAAACTCAAGAAAATCTCTTTTACACTCTTGATAAACTCTCCTTTTAATTGGAAGTATTGGCTCTAATTTTGTGGAGAAAAACCTCTGGAATGAATAGGAAAAACTGGCTCTAAGAGTCTCCAAAATCTTAGCTCAAAACAATGACCAAACCCCCTTTTATAGAGGTCAGAAAAATGTGACCGTTGGGGTCTGCCAGAGCTGCCGGTCGACCGCCCGGTCGACCGCCAACAGTCAAAAATCCGATCGTTGGAGCCTTCGGTCGACCGCCCGGTCGACCCAGAAATCCAGAGAGCAGAACTCTCTGCTGCGGTCGACCGTCCGGTCGACCGGACCACTGTGCTGCCAGACACGCACAAGTCTGTGCACGTCGGTCGACCGTGGGTCGACCGAACCATGGTGCGGTCGACCGCTCGGTCGACCGGACCAGCCTGTCAGCCAGTTCCAGGTCTGGAAAACTGGTTTAAAAATTAATCTTAAAATCTTTTAACACTTATAAAAATTCCATAAACTTGTTTTAACATTCTATATTGAAAACCAAACTTGTGATAAAAATTTTCAAGACATATATCAACATATTCATATCATTTCAGCGTCTTGCAAATTTTATCAAAAATCAAAACATGTATTTTTCAAACTTGGTTTTCATAACTTCACAAAATATAAAACAAGATATTTGATTTCATTTTAAAGCATAGTGTGTATGGATATGATCCACTACACAATCATAATGTAATATCTATGTTTTTGTCATAAAGCTCTAAATTAGGTTTTGGTTAAAAGATAAGTGCATGAGAAACACCAAACACCGAACTTATATTTTTCAAAATGAAAAATCTTTTCTAAACCAAAAAAAATCTTTTATGAAACGACAATAAAATCAAGAGTGTGTGTGCATGGTATACTTGAGCAATCCACCAACTATCTATCCTTTACATTTTATCTAAAACATAAAAATCTTATACCTAGACACAAGTCTTCATCTTCTTAAAGTCTTCACTTGAAGGCTTCTCATCTTCTTGACTTGGTCCAAGCTTGATCCAAAAGCTCCTTGGATCACACCGTGCTAGCTCCAATCTTGATATTTTGTCCTTTGTTGAGCTATGCACCTACTAAGATCTTGATAATGAATCTGTCACTAATTAAACACAAGATCATTAGTAAACATAACTTCATGAGTTGATCATCATCAAAACTAGGGTGATAGGCCTTTGGGCCAACACTATTAATTTATCTAAAAATTCTATTCAGCATTCAAGTACAAACATATTGATATTCGATATCATTTTCGATGTGATCATGCTATTGAGGTGACATATCTTTAGACTTATATCTATAAATAACCAAATTGCAGGTTCTTTGACAAAACCATTAAAAGAAGATATTTTTATTAAATTTAGAAGTGACCTTGGTATTTGTTCACTTTTTGATATTTAATATGTTTTATATTTATATATATATATATATATATATATATATTTCTTAAAATGAATACATAACATGAAATTGAAGTGTAATGCATAAGTCTCAGAAACAGACGATCAGTCAACTGGACAAAATCATCAGTCGACTGATCAACTTAGCAGTCAACTGATAAGATTACAAGTCGACTGAAACTGTCTTTTTCTTAAACATTAAGTATTTGGATTTTCTTTATATCCGACCCATTAACCTCATAACTAACACCCGACTTTTATCTACTCTAATCCTAGTTGTCCATCTTCTTTTTCTTACATCTTCACCTTTGATTCACTCCCAAAAACCCTTTTCTCTCTTCATCTTCAACTCATTTTTAGATCTTAATTCAGTAGACCAGAACATCTTCTGCAGCCAACTCTTCTTCAGCAACTCCAGTCGACCAGCTCTTCCCTTTCAGAAACAACACCAATCAGCCTGACTTCTCTTCTCATCATCCTGTGTCCTCAACTTTCTTTTGTAAGCCTATCTCTTTCCTATCTTTTCTTTTCCATCATGTCTAGATCCAAGAAATCAAAATTGAACCATCATCATCCTCTAAAAATTTTGAAATATATCTTCGAGATCCTGAAAATTTACCCGCATTCATGAGACTATCTAATCTAGAAATTAGTCCTGGTAGATTTGTCAATTTTTCATATTTTTGTTCATATAATTTAGCTTCATAATTTAAAATTTTTGGACTATTTAGCTTCATATTTTAAAATTTTTGGACTATTTACTCTCTTTTCAGCTTAAAATAAAGCACCATATTATCCATCTTTAGTGCTTTTATTTTATGCTAATTTAACCCTTGTGAAATGTAGTAATTTGCCTATCATTGATACATTAGTTAAAGGAAAAGAGGTTGAATTGACAACAAAATCTTTGGGCAAAATTCTTGGTATTCCTTGGGACTCACCCTTGCTAAAATTTATTTGGATGATGAGTTTGTCTTGTCTGAGATCTTTCTGCCCGGTAAGGGGTTACCTATGCAAATAATAAGCTAAACCAATTCCACGCCTTATTGGTAGAATTTTGGCTTATAATTTGCTTCCCAAATCAGGTTCGTGTGATTATTTTTCACATGACTTTACTGTTGTGTTTGTGCTGTTATGGATGGCCTAAAAGTTAACTAGGTTGATGTCATTTTTGACAATCTCTCTAAGCATCACTCCATATTTTTTTCATATGGTACATGTCTCACTTTCACTTTTAAGAAATTTAAAATATACTTTAAGAATGAAATGAATGTTGTGAGTCAGTTTGAGTTATTTGACTATATTGTGCTTTTGAGAATGAAACTTTCATCTTTTGTTGGTCAAAAAGATGCTGGTCCATCCACCACTTCTCCATATGATACCCAATCTCAAGTTCACCTCCTACTCAAGAAACTCCTAGTCCACCTCCTACTAGATTTAGTGATGTCTATTACAACTCTGTTTCTGATCAAATTACAGAATTAAAATCTGGGCAAGATCATCTTTTTGAGCAACATGATCAATTTCTTGCTCATCACAACTCTCTTTTAACATCCAATGCTCTAATTTTAGAAAATCAACGTTCTCTCACGGAGCTATTTTATTCTATATCCTTGAAGTTTGATGAGATGTATGATGCCCAACGTGTCTATTTTGCTCGCTTTCCACCACCTCCTGGATCTGACTACTGAAGACTACTTATAATGCATTAGTTTTTGTTTATGTATTTCACACTACGTCTTCGTATTGTAATAACTTTTTATTGTTCTTTTTGGACATCATGTGTACCTTCTTTTTGAACTACTTTCTATTGTGCTATCTATGACTATATCTTTTATGTATATTCTTTTCCTTGTCTTTTTGTCAATGACAAAGGGGGAGAATAATTTTTAAATGTTTATTGCTAATCAAGAATTTTTGCAGGGGGAGTACTGTGTGTATGTGTATGTGATATATGTGTGCATATGTTATTTTATGCAGAGGGAGTATAGTTGTCATCATCAGAAAGGGGAGAATATTAGATCTCTTATTTTGATGATAACAATATAAACTGTGTGTATTAACATTTTGTGTAGTATTCAGTGCTATATAAACTACTCATCAAGCTTACATTCAAGACTCAAGTGAAGATACAAGATTTATTGAAGACATGTACTATTTATCTTGATATCTATTCTTTGTTTCATGTCTTAGTATATATTGTAAAAGCCTTGAACACACACAAAATACATACCTTAGTATTTAACCTTGATATAGTTCATATCTACCTATAGTTTTTATTGCTATACATTGACCAGTCGACCTATGATAAGTATTCAATCTACTATAGTATTTTGCAGAGACTTAATATGCTTCTGGTAGCTTGTCCAGTCAACTAATCCCAAGTCCCGATTGACTGATAGTTCACAGAACAATGATTCCAGTCGACTGATTTGTCTGAACAAATACTTATCAGTTGACTAATAACAAGTTCCAGTTGACTGATCTAACAGTTTATAGTTATTGTTTCTTTGAACTTTTGATACCTATTTTCTCCTTTCTAATAGATATATTCTGGGTATTTGAATTATCCCAACAACTGCTTTTTAGTTTCCAAAGTCTTATAAATAGCTAAGTATTCTTGAACTTCAAACACATAATTCAATTCCAAATCTCTTGACTTCTAATTTTTGAAATTTCTATCAAAGGTACAAATACACTCTCTTTTTTGCCTTAGTCAACTTTCAAACATCTTGTTAGGCAGTAGTGAAGAGAAATTTTATTAGCCATAGCAAAGAACCATTTGCACATCACATTTAAGGTTTATAAGTTGAAGACTTTTGTACTCGCTGAAAAGTAAAAGCTTTCTCGGTGTAGAGAAGGGGTGTACAGAAATTGGCAAGGTTGCTTATCAATTAGTGTACTTGTATTGATTTTATAGCTCTCAAAATCAAAGATAAGAAAAATCTCAAGCAGGGTTTCTTGGAGACTGAATGTAGGTCAAGAGGACCGAATCAAGATAAAATCTCTTATATTCGCGTTTGTATTTTTTGAGTTTTATTATGTGCATATTTTTATTCTTGCAAGCTACTTACATTCCTTGTTTAGAATTGAAAAACACCTAGAGGGGGGGTGAATAGGTGTAAGTGCTAATCTAAGAAACTAAATGCAAACTATGTGCGCTAAATGCGGAAGCTAATGCAAATCTTGCAACACACTTAATACAATCCACCAAGTGTAGCCGAATTCCCCTTGCGAGGCTCTGGACTAACTCCTCTTGATTCCCCTAGATATGGGTTGAGGCGCTATGTGAAGCTCTTGTTGGATGAGTATAAGTGATGCACACACACAAGCAAGCCAAGCATATAATAGATATGACAATAAGAGATGCAAGGCACAACACAAGCAATATATGATATGGCAATATGAATTATGCACAACACAAGCAAATATGGTATGATATGAAGTATGATGCTTTGCACAAAGTAAATGAGAGTAAGGGTTAGAGAGACAATGGATCAAACGCTAACACAAAGATTTGTTTCGAGGTTCGAGCACCTTGCTCTACATCCCCGCCTACACCACCGTGTAGGATTTCCCAATCCACTATAGGAGTACCAAACTCCTCTCTCAACCTTACAAAGCCACCGAGGCTATACAACCACAATCCACCTCTACCGAAGAGGGATACGGCCCGTAGCCAACTACAACAAACACCTCTACCTAAGAGGCTCACAAACCAATCACCCGATCACCTCTACCGAAGAGGGATACAACAAGAATAAGGGTGTACAACTTAGAGGTTTACAACAACAACCTCAAAACCTTTCTTTTCTCTTTTTCCACAAAACAAGATCCTAATAGTTTAGGATAGAAGATATGGCTCAAGTGTGGAAACTATGTGTTTTGGAAAATAAGAACTCAAAGAAAAACACTTGGGAAATTTCTTGTAAAAGATAAAGAATGAAAGCCAATACAAAAATCCCAAATTCCAATTTCTTTGATTTTTCCAAAACCCAAAAACACAAAGAATAAATCTTGTTAGCACTTAAAACTCTTTTAAAACTCTTTTAAACACTTCAGAAAACTGGTATTTTTCTTCTTGAAAAACTTGGCCAAAATCCCCAAAGAGATGGGGTTTATATAGCCCCTATACAAAACTAGCCGTTAGGCTGATGTGGCAGTTCTGACAGCCACCGGTCGACCGGTCCGGTCGACCGCCAACGGTCAAAAATGTGATCGTTGGGCACTAGCGGTCGACCGGCCCGGTCGACCGAAAAATCCCGAGAGCAGAGCTCTCACCTCGGTCGACCGACCCGGTCGACCGGTTCTGTGCTTAACAGACGTGCACATCTGTGCACATCGGTCGACCGGATCGGTCGACCGGCCTTTTGGTGCGGTCGACCGGCACGGTCGACCGACCAGCCTGTTAGCCCAAAAACCAGGTCAGAAATTTTGGGAAAAATATTTTACAAAAATCTTTTATCATTTCTGAAAATTCCATAAAACTTGTTTTATCATTTCATGTTAAAACATAAACATGTGATAAAAATTTCAAGACAATATATCAACATATCAATTCATTTTTGTGTCTTGCAAATTTTATCAAAAACAAAAACCGGTATTTTTATCAAACTTGATTTTTCCAAAACATGAATAGGGATATCAAAAATAAGTTTGTTTAGCAAGTTAAACCATGTATGTATAACTAGAATACATCTACTATACATATAAAACATGTAAACTTGTTTTGATCAACTATTCATAAAAACCAAATATCAAATCATAAAATGTGTGTGTTTTGTGCACTTGAGCATATCAACTAAAACTAAGCTTTACAAATGGATCTAAAACTCTATCTAAACTAGGATACCTAAGTCTTCTTGACGATCTTCATCTTCAAGTAGACTTGCTCCAAAACTCCGTGATTCTCCAAGTGCAAAGGTATGATCTTTAAGCTTTGGCACCGGAATCATCATGAATAGCTTCCAAACACCTCTTGTTGAAGCTAATCACCAACTAATATCCTGTTAATGATCTGAAACTTAGAAACACAAGAATATTAGTAAACATAACTACATGAGTGTTGATCATCATCAAAACTAGAGTGGAAGGCCATTGGGCTAACAATCTCCCCCTTTTTGATGATGACAAAACTCATGGAGTTATATATGCATGGATTAAAGATAAGCTTCAAAGAAGCTCCCCCTTAACTCATGCATAGGGATAAACAATAAATATATGCAATGAATTTTAAACATGAAACATGCATATGCATAAACAATAAATGGTTCTAGATATCAAATGGAATATTCAAAACAAAATAAGCTCTAGATACCAATTACAAAGCAAACTCTATAAATCAATTAAACTTAATATTCTTGAGATTAAAACATAATATATGCATAAACATAAGCATGCATATAAAACTTCATAAATACTTCTCCCTCTTTTTGTCAATCATCAACAAAGGGGTAATCAAAACCATAAATAAAACGAGGGGTAAAAATCTTTCTCCCCTTTTTGTCAATCAAAATAATACAAACAATGTTCTCCCCCTTTTTGTCTAAAACAAAAACAAAGTCAATAAGGGGTGACTATCAATTTGGATATCAATAGAAAATATGTCAATGAAGCATCTTGATACCAAATGAAAATAAACAAAGATCAATAAATGTTATATGCTATATACATTCATGAAGAGGAAGACGCTAAGTTAGCTTCCCTACACATATGCATTACATGAAGAAAGGATGACAAGCCCCAATTCACATAACACATATTATGTAATGCATAAGAGGAGATGTGAAGCTCCCCCTGCACACGTATATCATATAAAGAAGAGTTGTCAAGCTCCTCAATTTATAATATACTCAACATGAATCTATATGTAAGAGAGATGTTAAGCTCTCCTTGCATATAGGAAATACAAATCAAAATTTTGAGTATTTTCTTTAAAACAAAATTTGAGATACCAATTGTAATTAAACATAACAAATTACCAATTGTAAAACAACATAACAAATTTTGAATGTCTAAACACAAATTTTGATACCAATTGTAAGAATATATTTCATTTTGAAAACATATAAATTGATGTTGATATCAACTTTTAATCATAAAGAATGGAAGTACAAATACCAATTGAAATACAAAATCAAATTTTCTCCCCCTTTATGAAATACAAAATAAGGTCATGCATAGTCTTGATAACAATTTAAAAGTAATCAATTTAAACAAAATTGAAACTCAAGCACTAGCATAAACACAAACATATATATGTATGAAAAATAGATACCAATAGAAATTGATATACTTGGAATTTAAAGCATACATACATACAAAACATATATGAGCATACAAGAAGATCAAAATGATACCAATTGAAAGAGTTCAATGATACCAATTGACATAACAATAAGTTCAAGTGTATATACATCATATTATATACCACCCAATCATAATTCAAGTTTTAAAGATTTTCAATTTAGGGCATACATGAACATGATCTCCCATCCTACCGCCCTTGGATGGTAGGGGTTTGCAAAGATAGATTTGAAAATGTAGTTTTGTTTGAAAATCACTACCAAAATGAAGAACGCCGCAACTAGTTAAATGGAAAATTTGTTAACTAGCACGAAATCCTTCAAGCAAGGAATAAAACAAATTGAAATTCACATGATAATCATCACTCTAACCTATAAAGCATAACTCATGAGAAACAAAACATGAGCAATAGATATGAGTGTACAAATAATATGTGAAGATCATAGTCATGAAAAATATTTCATTAAGCTTAATTATTCCTTAAAACATAATTCCATCAAAAACATGAAAAATCATATAAAACTACTTATTTAATCTTCAAGGCATATGTATGTCTAATACAAGCTAAAATATACATACATATCCAAAACTCAACGAGTCCACTAGATATATGCATTAAGGCACGTGGCTCAAAAAGATGTATATGTATAAGATTAGTTTGAACTAGGTAGACATATACATGAAGTTAAACATAAATACATGAAACATGAAAAACTAAATTTTCATCACAACAAATTTCATTTCAAGGTATATGTATGAATTGTCAAACATGAAGTATACATACATATCCCTAAACACAATTGAGTCCAAATATAGATTTGCATGAAAGGCAAATGACTCAAGGGGTATACATGTATATCTTAATGTTTGGCAATACGAACATATACATGAAGTGAAACACACAATCATAAAACAAATCCAAAATGGAATACAAGTTTGAAATGTATGAATCATCAAAACTAGACTATACTAGCACATCTAATGGGTTCAAATAAGCGTTCAAGCTCATACATATATAGATTTATTTGTGGCCCACTATATGTACAAGTATAATTCCTAGTCTTAATGAAAACTAACATCTAAACAAGTAATCTTAACAAGAAGCATCAAAACACAACATAAGAATCATCATGATAAAACTAAAACATGATTATTATGTAAATTCACATGTATTAGATTCATGATGTACATTATAGCTTAAACTAAAGTGAGAACACTAAGTATGATTCAAATAAGCATGTGTGTCTCAAATACTATATATGTATGTCAAGGATCTAATAAACATGGAATGAACACACTAATCCATAGACATCAAAAACTTGCCATAAACAAATGAATATGAAAGCATGGGAGTTTAGGAATCGTTACCAAAACCTCAAGGCAACTCTCCTTGTCTCCAAAACTTGGTGGTCCTCTCCACCATCTCTTCCCTTGAAAGTGATGCATCCAATAGATTTCCTTTAAGTCCGGAACGCATCCACTCCAAGGTGTCATCACTCTCACGTCATGTGAGAGCCCACACCTACATCAAAAACAATAGGAGGGGTGGTCTTTGGTACCCATACTCTTTTGGGTCCATGGGGGTTAGTACCTTCTCTAACCCAAACAAACTTCTTGGCTAAATTTTCAACATGTAAACGATCATAACAAAATTTAGCAAGATGGCCTTTTCGGCCACAATGTGTACATGTGTACACATGAGCATACTTGTGTTGATGGTGTCCGTGTGAAGCATGTGTATGCCGTGAAGGGTGTGCATGCATAGAAGATGGAACTTGTTTCTTTCGAACCAAGGTTTCCAACCGATTGTGGTTCAAGGCACATTGGCTCATAGTGGAGCCCAAACAATCAACCTTCTTCTTTAACAAATTTATATCATTCTCAAGCATAGAAGAAGTGGAACATGCAATGGGTGATTTAGGTGAAACTACCCTAGCATGGCAAACATGAGAATCAATCTTATTATGTAAAACATTATTTTTCTCTAAACAAGCATTCAAGTCATTTGAAATAGAAATAATTTTGTTTTTCAAAGCAACATTCTCTTTTAAAACAAAATCAATTTTAGAAGACAAGTTTTCATTCTTCTTTAAAAGGTTTTCACAATCATTTTTATTTTTCAAAAATTCATTTTCTTTTAATACAAGATTAAGTTGAGATCTTAATGAATCCCTATCATTAGAGATCTCCTCTTTCTCTTGCAAAGCAATATTAAGTCTAGAATTCAAACACTTATTTTCTTTTTCTATTCCTAGACTTTTCTTTTCAAAATCTTATACTTCTCAATTAATTTCTCACAAACAATTGAAAGTTCTTCATTCAAAGCATGTGGATCAACAATATCATTTCTTGAAGAACTAGCATCATCATCACTATCTAATGGAGTTTCCGAGTGTACCTCAAGGGAGTCATTCCCTTAGACCATGTAGCATATAGAGTTGGATTCTCCACTAGATTCCTCTTCTTGTTGGATTTGGACTTGAAGCTTGGAGGTGTTGGTGGTTGTTGATAACTTGTTCCACACTGCAAAGGCGGAATCAAGATTAGAAACACGTAAAAGATATTCTTTTGATAAAGTGCTTCTAATAGCCTCAAGGGCTTGTGCATTGGCCCCTATATGATTGCAATCACCAAGATAACATCTCTTGGTGGCCGCAAGGAAAACATGCAAACCTAGGGTCTTTAGGTACATGGACATCCTATACTTCCAAACATCAATGTTGGAAGGGTCAAAGCTAGGAGGGGTCATGAAGTCCATGGTAAACTATATATGAATGTGCAAATGAGATTAGCAAGCAAATGGATCACTCCTAGGATGTTAAGCCTAAGTATCAGGAGCACTAGCTCTGATACCAATTGAAAAACACCTAGAGGGGGGTGAATAGGTGTAAGTGCTAATCTAAGAAACTAAATGCAAACTATGTGCGCTAAATGCGGAAGCTAATGCAAATCTTGCAACACACTTAATACAATCCACCAAGTGTAGCCGAATTCCCCTTGCGAGGCTCTGGACTAACTCCTCTTGATTCCCCTAGATATGGGTTGAGGCGCTATGTGAAGCTCTTGTTGGATGAGTATAAGTGATGCACACACACAAGCAAGCCAAGCATATAATAGATATGACAATAAGAGATGCAAGGCACAACACAAGCAATATATGATATGGCAATATGAATTATGCACAACACAAGCAAATATGGTATGATATGAAGTATGATGCTTTGCACAAAGTAAATGAGAGTAAGGGTTAGAGAGACAATGGATCAAACGCTAACACAAAGATTTGTTTCGAGGTTCGAGCACCTTGCTCTACATCCCCGCCTACACCACCGTGTAGGATTTCCCAATCCACTATAGGAGTACCAAACTCCTCTCTCAACCTTACAAAGCCACCGAGGCTATACAACCACAATCCACCTCTACCGAAGAGGGATACGGCCCGTAGCCAACTACAACAAACACCTCTACCTAAGAGGCTCACAAACCAATCACCCGATCACCTCTACCGAAGAGGGATACAACAAGAATAAGGGTGTACAACTTAGAGGTTTACAACAACAACCTCAAAACCTTTCTTTTCTCTTTTTCCACAAAACAAGATCCTAATAGTTTAGGATAGAAGATATGGCTCAAGTGTGGAAACTATGTGTTTTGGAAAACAAGAACTCAAAGAAAAACACTTGGGAAATTTCTTGTAAAAGATAAAGAATGAAAGCCAATACAAAAATCCCAAATTCCAATTTCTTTGATTTTTCCAAAACCCAAAAACACAAAGAATAAATCTTGTTAGCACTTAAAACTCTTTTAAAACTCTTTTAAACACTTCAGAAAACTGGTATTTTTCTTCTTGAAAAACTTGGCCAAAATCCCCAAAGAGATGGGGTTTATATAGCCCCTATGCAAAACTAGCCGTTAGGCTGATGTGGCAGTTCTGACAGCCACCGGTCGACCGGTCCGGTCGACCGCCAACGGTCAAAAATGTGACCGTTGGGCACTAGCGGTCGACCGGCCCGGTCGACCGAAAAATCCCGAGAGCAGAGCTCTCACCTCGGTCGACCGACCCGGTCGACCGGTTCTGTGCTTAACAGACGTGCACATCTGTGCACATCGGTCGACCGGATCGATCGACTGGCCTTTTGGTGCGGTCGACCGGCACGGTCGACCGACCAGCCTGTCAGCCCAAAAACCAGGTCAGAAATTTAGGGAAAAATATTTTACAAAAATCTTTTATCATTTCTGAAAATTCCATAAAACTTGTTTTATCATTTCATGTTAAAACATAAACATGTGATAAAAATTTCAAGACAATATATCAACATATCAATTCATTTTTGTGTCTTGCAAATTTTATCAAAAATAAAACCGGTATTTTTATCAAACTTGATTTTTCCAAAACATGAATAGGGATATCAAAAATAAGTTTGTTTAGCAAGTTAAACCATGTATGTATAACTAGAATACATCTACTATACATATAAAACATGTAAACTTGTTTTGATCAACTATTCATAAAAACCAAATATCAAATCATAAAATGTGTGTGTTTTGTGCACTTGAGCATATCAACTAAAACTAAGCTTTACAAATGGATCTAAAACTCTATCTAAACTAGGATACCTAAGTCTTCTTGACGATCTTCATCTTCAAGTAGACTTGCTCCAAAACTCCGTGATTCTCCAAGTGCAAAGGTATGATCTTTAAGCTTTGGCACCGGAATCATCATGAATAGCTTCCAAACACCTCTTGTTGAAGCTAATCACCAACTAATATCCTGTTAATGATCTGAAACTTAGAAACACAAGAATATTAGTAAACATAACTACATGAGTGTTGATCATCATCAAAACTAGAGTGGAAGGCCATTGGGCCAACAAGAATTTTTATAAACACTATTCACTCCCTAGAGCTTTTAGTTGCCATATACAAGTTCCTACACTAGGGCCATAGGCCCTAGTCTTCGATACGTGGTGTCGTCTCATCTTTCAGAAGCATCTTTTGCCTATAAATATCCCTTGAAGACCAATCTTCAGAGGAGAGAGCAGCATGCTAGAGTTTCTCTCCATAGTATAGCTTAGTATAGTTCGTTTTCTTTTCTTTTATTTTTCTTTCTCTTTTTTAGATCATGTATTAGGGCTGAGAGTGTTCAGTAGAGAAAGAGAGAGTTGTTGTAATAGAGAGTGACAAATCTATGAAAGCTTCCTCCTTTCGTTCCATGGTTTCTTCTCTAACCTCCAACATGATTCTTAGCTAGTTTTCCTTCATGGCAAACTAACTACTAACCACTTACTTGATAATAAAAAATAATTCTAATAGCCTCTACAAGGCTTTGTTATTGCAAGAGCCATTGATAGCTCATGATGATGGGTTCTAACTCCTAACTTGCTAACAAGCTAACTTGCACAACTTACTTTATTTCTTGCCTCTAATCGGTTTTGATGGATTAATTGTATGGTGTTCTAATTGAAGAAGAGAAATTGAATTGAAAATAAAGAAAAATTAAAGTCAGAATGTTTTTAATCTCTTCCCAATTTAACCATGTAGCAAAGGCTAGACGGGTCCACATGGAAGGATGCGATTGAAGCTTTTCAGAATGAATTCTCTATACAAATAGCTTAGAAAAAGAATATTAATTGTAAGAAAAAGTTTTAACTAAGAAAAAGAGATTATAGCCTACTAATCATCTACCACAACTAAGTATTAGTTTAAGAAGGGAGAACATCATATTGAATATATAAAAATCTACCCGGTGGTTTTGATTGAGAATCAAGTAAAGGTGTAAAACTATTGTAAACCCTAATTAGAGTACACAAATTAAAATTAAATTTTAGTTCATCCTAGTTTCTAAGCATAGCATAAGAAAAGTCTTTTAAACCCAACATGATGCTATCAAAGTATCTAAATACGAACTAAAAGTAACCATTAAAAAGTGCAACCCTAAATTAGTTCAACTTAACTAATTATTCATTTTCAAGAATTATCAATTTAATTCTCGAGTTTCTAACAAGCATAGATTTTAATCAGTTCATCTTTTAGACTAAATTTAAGTTGATCGAGAGATTAGCAAACTACAAGTTTTAATTAGTTATTCATATTTTTATTTTTTTAAGATTTATATTGAAGAAGAAAACTTGCATCAAAAAGAAAACAAATAAAAGAAATTAAAGCACAAAAAATAATTAAATTGAAGAACAAGAGAGATGAAAAGAATAATAAACCTTTATTATGGTTGTCACTTGTCAATTACAAAGCCCTTCTTCTTCAAAAATCCTCTTCTCTAAATTAAAAGCTAAATAATACAATTGAAATTTAGAAAATTAAATGGCTAACAAAAAATCCTATACTCTATCTCTGAGATGCCTCTGCTCTGTTGCTCTTCAGGGGTATTTATAGGAGATTTGAGAAGTAGAGTCCCACACAAACACCTTCACCAGGCTGCGTTTCCGCGACCAAAATGGGGAGGCCACGGCTCTATTGTGGATTTTGGTCACGCGCTTTTGTACGTTGCTTCTAATCATCCGTTTATGTGTAGACCAATCCTCGGAATCTTCGTTTGATCTCTGAATTTTGAAATATGTTGATCTCTTAGATAACTTAAAGATCAAGTTATCTATAAATTCAAGTTAAATCCAGATTTTTTTCTCTTTATCTTCATCTTGTGGTGCAAGCAACCAGATTTAAATAGAAATCCACCTCTATCTTTAATTAGGATGAGGATTCAACTTGTTCTATCCTTTTCCTCCTCTATGTTTTAAATCAAATTAATTTAAAATCTAAATTTAAATGAGAGAGAAAAGATGCTTCCTTTATCTTCCCATTAATCTTTAATTTCATAATTCTTGTGGGCTTTTGGGCTTTTTTGGGCTTTCTCTTGGATTATGAAGGCCTGCACATTACTAAACAATAAATGAATTAAATAATAATATTTCATAAAAAATAAGAAAGAAAATGTGTCTAAAAATATGCATTATTGATGACCAATCATGTACCTTGTTAATATGGTTTGGATGTGGAGAACAATTTTTTGGGTCATGCTTTGTAACGTCTCTAGAAGCTAAGGATTAGTGATGGCTAAGGATCCATATGAGGCAACTGTCACTAAGAGGTTATTATGATTAGTGGAGTACTTAGTAGTTAGTAGCCATGAGTTTTCTTCTTCTTTTACTTTGTTTTAAAAACCCATTTTCAATAACAACTTCTGTAACGATTCTTCCATGTTTTCATCGCCTTCTCCTCCTACTACTTCTAGTATTATTTTCTTTGTCTTTTGATTCTTTGAAACAAAGAAGAACATCTTAACAATCATGTGAGCATACTGTTAATGTTTCTATCGCCTCCGGTCCCTGTGAATTCGATATGTTTAGCCAGTATGCTATACGAAAGTCGAGGAAACCAAAGCACACATACTTAAACTTCTGATTTCTAAATAAACACGCTTCCTATCGATCAAATTTTGGCGCCGTTACCGGTGAATGGGAACGGTTTGAACTCACATTTTTGTTAACATGTTCTTCTCATTTTTGTGTATAGGTCAACATTTTTGAATCTAAGAACTGAAGAAGCCTATACTACCTTGTAGCCCCCTTGCTCACAAAATTTAGGAGCCTAATTCAAAAATTTTGCAGCGAAAAGCCAATAAAAGTCGCGAAAATGCATGCTTTTCAAGGCTTCTAAACTTCATCTTTTGTAGGATGCTCCATATTGTAATAATTTGATATATTCTACTATTAGAATTCTGATTTGATTGCATATTCATTGTAATAATTAAATAAAAAAAATCAATAATTGGATATGTTAAAACGGTTTAGACATTTGCATCGTAGGAATGTGTTAATTTCATTTCAATATATTGTATTTTATTCTTTTGTTGTGATCTGGACTAAGGTGTACATATGACATTGTATATAGCTTAGGACAACACCTGGGTGATTTACTTGCTTAAGTGTTTAAATCTTGTCTATATTGCACTTGCACGAATCAGACTTAAGGGCATAACCCAACACAAAATAAGGTGGGAAAGTTATTACCCTCCCTTAACCTAAAAACTAGCTCCCCACTCACACAACTCAACCCTAAATAAAACTTGATAGACATTAGCCCCTAAAGACATCTTGGACTCATTAAGAGATTGACCTTGAGAGAAAGTTGTTAGTACTGGACTCTTACCAAATTGGTATCTAAGGATTGGGGATTAAGGAGTTGAGCCTCGAAGATTCAGTAGTCTGGCGTAATTAAGGCTCGTTGCTTACGCACGGATACCTCTCACTGAATTTTGTCCCACCTGGCCGATTAGCTCATAGTCAGATACTACAATAGCCCTCTCCTAGACTGTCGACTAGTTAGGAGTCGTCTAGGTCTAGGTCAACCCTAGTATAGGCTTGTTTTCTTTCTTTTTTTTTGCTTTTTGCTTTTTGTTAGTATTTGTTTGTGAAATGGATTTCAACAATAATAATATTTTCAACTTTAATACGAATCCATATTTCACCCCAATCTCATTTCACTCGGATAACTCCAACCGTGCTTTGTATAACATGGACCAACCAAATAGGCTGAATTGGATGTATTTGACTCGATATAACCCATATCTCTAATCTTATGACTAAATTTTCAAAAAAATTTAAACTCTTCACAGAGTCGATGGGAATTGACCTCCCCTGAGCCAAATTTTCAAACACCTTATCCAAAATCATTCCCATATTTAGCTTCATATACTCTTTTTTCAGAACCACTAATTAAAGAAAAATCTGAGTTAGAAATGAGTATAGAAGCCATGTGAGGCTGAGCGACAATTTCAAAATATGCTGGCCTCGCCATATTCACAAAAATTACAGATTCATACTCAGTCCTACCTCTTCAAAATGAACAACCATCAGTCTTGGAAATGAGTATGGAACTCTTGCGTGAGTCTGAGCAACAATCTCAAATCATTATGGACTCATAATTTTCTCAAAACCAAACTTCATATACTCCTTTTCTAGAACACCCGATTGTAAAAAAATCTATGTTAGAATTGAATATGGAAGTCTTGCTTGAGTCTAAGCAACAATCTCAAAATCTGATGGATCACAATTTTAACACAATTTCCAAAACCAACTCCCATACTCACCTTTTCAAGAAGAACCGATTGCACAGAGTATGAAAGGCATGATTTAGACCCAAAATGTTGTAACCCAGTCTACCAGTAGGTTAGAAGCAACAATGAGAGAATTGGTCTATGCATATAGGAATGAGAAAACTCTCTCTTATCAACTTTTGACCAATCCTGATATTTCAACTCTATCTGTGGCCCATGAATCATGGTGTTTTGGAAACCAAGATTCAATTTTATCACAACTATTTGAACTTGACCAAAATCAACATTTTGAGAACAACATTGACATTTTGACAAGTTATCTCTTTTCTAAAATTGAATTTAAGCATGAATGTGATCATGAACCTCAACTTGGTAATTCAATTCTATTTCTTGAATCAATATTACTCCAGTATCTTTACCCGATTTTAAGCACTTTACCGAGTCAGTATTGATTGAATCTCGTGCCCATACATCGTGAAATTGAATTATCAATATTTTAAGATCAACATATTAAACTTGACCAATATCTAACTTTTGAAAGACAAATGGACAAATTGGCTTATCATTTTCATGAAATTGAACTAGAACAAGAATGTGACACCGATCCGCAAATTTATGATTCAGTTCTAAATTTTGACTCAATATTGACTCGAGTATCTTTACCTGATTATAATCACTTTCCCGATCAGCATTGAATCATGTACCAATTCATCCTGAGCTTGAATAATCAATCTTACATATTAACATGCCATTGTGGGAAAATGAATATGAAATAGAGCTTCAATTTCATAATTTGGACCCATTTTCTGAATCAATTTTGACTCCAGATCTTTGCTTGATTTTGCTCATTTTCCTCAGTCGGTGTTGGTTCCTGTACTTTCTGTGTCTAAATCAATCCTTCCATCATATCACATTCCATTCGAGATAAAGGTGTTGATAAAAATGACTCTGAAATTATTTTTTAAAATTGAAATTTTGATTGGGTAAAATTTATAATAAAAATATCTACATATACAATCAATTATTGGGTTATATTAGAGAGGTCACTGGTGGATTCCTGCGAACTCCACAATCTTTGCATTGAGCCCCATTTCGTACACCAATCAGATCTCTACGGAACCACTACCTTGAGGTGAATTTTTCTTCCCTCTTTATTTTCATGCATACATACATTCACGATGCATTGAGGATAATGAATGAGATAATTGTCTGGGACGTCTACTAACGTAGAGTTTTTAGATTTTCTTTCTTTTTCACATCTTTGAGGATATTCTTAAAATTTCCTCTTTTGTATAGGATTTTTCCTTTTTTAAACGAACTTTTTGGAAAAAAAAGAGAAAAAGTTTTCAGTCATTCTTAAGAAGTTACGTTGATTTTAGGAATTAGGAATGCCTTAATTATGTTTTCTTAATTTAAATCAAAATAAGAGGTATTATTTAATTTTTAGTGTACGAAAGAAAGATTAGAAAGATAATTTGATCTTGAATTTTTTGTCTAAGAGATATGTGCACTTAACATTGAGGGATTAAAACAAAGACTTAAATACCCAAATAAATATATATATATATATATATATATATATATATATATATATATTAAAAATATTTGGCCACTAATTAAGCTGGTTAATTATGCCTTAGGAAGTATGATTAGTCACGCCTAACGGTGGTCAACAAATAAACCCTTTAGTTTTGTGGCCTTGTTTACTCGAGTCCTTAAACCCGAGGGATGTTTTCTGATCTGATGCCTTAAAACCGTCTAGTCTTGGAGTCATAGATTAAAGGCTAGCTACATGGGTAGACTTGAAAACCTAATAAAACTAAAGAGAAAATATATGAAAAAATAATAAATTAATTAAATATCATAGTCCAAGTTAATTCTCAAAAATATACAAGTGTATATTATTTAGGTTTTATAAAAAAAATCAAATAATCAATTTAACCTTGATTTCTTAACCTAGATTGAGAACAAGTCCTTGCATAGAGATTCCAATTAGGGATGAATAGTTTAGGTTAACCTAAGATCGTAGATCACTTAATTTTTGCAAAAATGTTTCAAAAATTTTCTCTCTTTCAAAATATGTTTTCAAAAATACTAACATTTATTTTCTTTATTTATGGATATTGTGGGTGTAATCTGCTGAAAACCCTCAGGAGAACATAACTCCTCCTCTAGGGAAAATCTAGAGGTTTAAAGCCTTGTTGCACACGCTCAGTGCAATCACATCACCTGTGAAAGTGGTGTAATAACATTCTTAGCTTAGTTTTTCTTGTTTTGCTCGAGATGAGCAAAAGATAAGTTTAGGGGTGTGATTAGTATCCAAATCTGAATGATTAGTATCGTATTCCCTGCCCGATTTACAAATAAACATTATGAAATAACCGAATTTATTTTCTATTTGCAGATAATACCAGAAGAAGAGCAAAGTGATAAAAAAAAAGGACTAAATATTGCTATTTATGGGATAATATTGAAGTTTCTTGAAGGCCAAGTCTTTTATAGAAGAATCCAAAATAGAAGCCTAGAATTGAAGACCAATCTATTGAGAAAACAGAACAAAAATAAAAAAACAGAGAACAGAAAGGATCTACGCGCAACTGGGCGAGACCCGGACCAGAAAATTAGGGCCAATGGCCCTATTCAGGCCATGGATCCGCGACTTTTGCTGTGGATCTGTGGCAGTACCTAGGCCATTGTCCCTGATCTTCGACACATGGCGTTGTCTCATCTTTCAGATCTTCTTTTGCTTATAAATATCCCCTGAAGAGACCAGAATTCATGGGAGTGAGTAGTAGGCTAGGGTTTATCACCATAGTGAAGCTTAGTATCGTTCTTTTTCTTTTCTTTGTATTTTTCTTTCTCTTTTTAAGATCATGTATTAGGGCTGAAAGTGATTCAGGAGAGAAAGAGAGAGTTGTTCTAATAGAGAGCGAAATTTTATGAAAGCTTCCTCCTTTCCTTCCATGGTTTCTTCTCTAACCTCTAATATAATTCTTAGCTAGTTTTCTCTCATGGCAATCTAACTACTAACCACTAATCATCTAATACTTAGTTAATAATTCACATGAATCTAATAGTTTCTACAAGACCGTGCTCTTGCAAGAGCCATTGATTACTTATGATGATGGGTTCTAACTCCTAATTTGCTAACAAGCTAACTTACACAACTTACTTTATTTCATGCTTGTCTTTAACCTGTTTTGATGGATTAATTGTATGATGTACCTTGTTAATATGGTTTGGATGTGGAGAATAATCATATGGGTATGCTTTATAATGTCTCTTGAAGCAAAGGATTAGTGATGGCGAAAGATCCATGTGAGACAACTATCACTAAGAGGTTAGCACGATCAGTAGAGTACTTAATAATTAGTAGCCATAATTATTCTTCTTCTTTTACTTTATTTTAAAAAACTATTTTCAAATAACAACTTTTCTATCGTTTTTTCCATGTTTGTGTCACCTTCTCCTTCTACCACGTCTAGCTTTGTTTTTTTTCTCTTTTGATTCTTTTAAACAAAGAAGAACATCTTAACAATCATGTGAACGTTCTGTTAATACTTCTATCGCCTCCCATCCTTGTGGATTTGACCTATTTAGCCTATATGCTATAATGAAAGTATCGAGAAAGCCAAAGCACACATACTTAAACTTCTGGTTTCTAAATACACATTTTTCGTGCACGCTTCCTATCGATCACATACACCAACATATACATAGAGAGAGGGAGAGTTATACCCAGGAGAAGAGGAGGACGGCATGGTAAGGAGTGGTGGCTGTTGAATAATAGTCCACGGGACTCTGATGGTTGGCGATACGCTGGGAAAGGGAGAGGAGCACGGGAAGCGCCGGTGAGGAAGATGAGGGCCTCCGAAGGAGGTGTGTTCGCGCTTTGATGATGGTAGAGCTCACGGAGATGGTGGTGAAGTCCGTGGAGGCCGTAGGAAAATGGAGGAGGAAGGGGGAGGAGCACAGGAGATGTGGATGGCCCACAGTGGCCATGGTGAGGAGAAGGGAAGGCCATTTAAGCCGGCTATAGTGGATATTCAGCCAAGAGGGAGGAGTTGGCTCGGCTCCGACGGCGGCGATCTCGATCCCTGGCGAGGGAGTGTGCAAGGAGGATGGCGGGGGTGGATGATGGCCAGGAAGAGGATGAGGCACGACTGCAGAGAGTTAGCGGTTGTGGGAGGTACATATCTCGACGGAGGGCATGGAGGTTCGAGGGGGTAATAGCGCATGACCGGTTGGGTAGGGATGCGGTCAAGGGGATGGTATGCGACTGGCATGTGCGTGGATGGCTGGAGTGTTGTTACGCAAGGATAGGGTTGAGGTGAAGGATGCAGACATGGGTGATGGGTGTTGCTTGGGAAGCTTGTCGGAGTGGTCGGGCGGATCTCGACGTCAGAGGGGAGAGCTAGAGAACGTGGGCATGGCAATATCCGGCATCGAGGAGGAGGAGGAGGTCGTGCGGCTATAGAGGGGAGGCACGGGGAGAGAAGGGAGAAGATGATAAAGAGATTAAATAAGATTCGTGTTAGGGTTAGAGAGATAATAGAAGATAATTATATGAGGGATTAGATAATAGGTTGATGAGATTGGGTAGCGGTTTAACGAGTTTGGGGATAGGGTGAAAAATATTAAATAAAAAGAAAATAAAAAGACAATGAAAGGGGGAGAGAGAGGGCTTAACTCATATCAATACACATACTAAAATAAAATAATAACAATAATAATAATTAGAAATGTTAATAAATAAAAAGTAATAATATTACAATAATAATACTAATAATAATAAAAACAATGATAATTAATAATAATAGTATTAATAGTACTAATTCACAACTATAGCAATAAGAATAATAAATAATAATAACAATAATATTAGTCATTAATTATGACAATAATAATAAGATCTAATAATAATAATTAACAATGACAATAATAATAACAACAATATTAATAACATTAATAACAATAATAATAAATAATAATCAAAATGAAATAATAATAGTAACAATTACTACTAAAATTAAAAATTAATGATAATAATATATATAGCCAAATAAATATTAATATCCCAAAATAATTTTTACATTTAATAATAATCATAGTCATAAATCAAGTAAAATAATAATAGTAAAATAATAAGTAAAACATAATAATTACTTAAAAATAAAAATACAGTATTATTAGTTAGGGATATTACAATCACCTTTAGTTGATACTGGCTGAACAATAAAAATTAATGCACATGCAATCCTAAAGAAGTGAAAAACGAGAGCATTACTTCGAGATCTCGCTGGATTGTTCTCGTTAATAATCTTCAACCGTGAACTGAGATGTCGTATCGAATATCTCACAATCTTCTATCATATTCCTAAAGCACCTAATCAAATGGAGTGTGGGCTCTGAACTTTCAATCTCACCTTTTAACTCTTTTAGAAACTAGAATTTTTCTCCTTTTGTTTCTCCTGTATGATGCATCTTACGGCCAAGAGTTATAGGAGGCTTTATATATAGGCTATGATAGGGACCGATAGGAATCAAATAAGGATCAGACTTCTAATGAAATTAGAAAACACTAATTCAACCAGAATTAGAATCTTTAATTCTACAAATTACAATTCAGTCCACTAAAGAATTGTAATTACACTTCTGTCCTTTTCAAAATTACTTTCGAGATCCCTATTATTATATGCTTAAAACTCCCCATGTTAAGATTTCTAATATCTGTCGATTAAATTAAATTACTAATAATTTTCTTTAATTGACATCTTCTCTTTAATACTACCACTTAACTTATTTTTCATGTCAAGTAATTGTTGGCCGAAGGCCCATCACTCTAGTTTTGATGATGATCAACTCATGTAGTTATAGTACTAATGATCTTGTGTTTAATTAGTGACAGATTTATGATCAATATCTTAGTAGGTGCATAGCTTCAACAAAGGATTTGAAGTCAAGTATTGGAGCTAGCAGGGTTTGATCCAAGAGCCATTGGATCGTGTTTGGACCAAGTCAGAAGATGAGAAGGCTTCAAGTGAAGACTTCAAGAAGATGAAGACTTGAGTCTAGGTTTGTTTTTAGAAGATTTTGTTTTTAGATAAAATGTAAAGGATAGAATAGTTGGTGGATTGCTCAACTACATATACACACACTCTTGATAGTTTTGTTTTTATAAAAGATTTTCTTTTAGAAAAATACATGCTTGGTTTTTGGTATTCTAGTTTATATGTTTTAACTAAAACCATGTTTAGAGCTTAATGTCAAAAACATAGATATTTCACCATGTTTGTGTAGTGGATCATATCCATACACTCTATGCTTCAAATGAGTTTAAATATCTTATTTTTGTATTTGGTGAAGTTTTAGAAAAACAAGTTTTAGAAAAATCTAGTTTGGAAAAATACTGTTTTCATTTAAGCCAATTTTTTCATATTACAAAAATAGTCCAAATCATTTATAACATGCCTTGATTTTATGCAAGCATGTTTGGTTATCAAAGTATATTGGTAAAACTATTTTTGTAGATTTTTCAGTATTTTATGGGATTTTATTTCAATCAAAAAGACCAAGTTTTTAATCCCTAAACTTTGTTTCCTGGCTTCAGCCGGTCGACCGGGACGGTCGACCGCAGCTTGAAGTTGGTCGACCGTCACGGTCGACCGACGTGCACAGATGTGCATGCCAGTTCTGGCAGGAGGGCCGGTCGACCTACCCGGTCGACCGTCCAGAGAGCTCTGCTCTCTGGAAAGGCCCTGGTCGACCGGACAGAGAGACTTGCTCTCTGTATCCTGGCCTCGGTCGACCGATCGGTCGACCGATGGCACAACGGTCTGAAATATGACCGTTGGCCGGTCGACTGGGAGGTCGACCGACAGTTCTATCAGGCCTCCAACGGCTAGTTTTTGGAGCCCTATAAATTGGGCCATTTGGGGGCTGTTTTGATCAAGATTTTTGGAGAGTTTTTGTGCCGGTTTTTCCTACTCTTTTAAGAGGTTTTTGTCCACAAATTTGAGAGCTAATACTTCCAATCAAAAGGGGAGTTTTTATCAAGAGTGTTTAAAAACAGATTTATTGAGTTTTCCTCCACCATTCTCATCCTTGTTTTCTCACACAACACTTGAGCTATCCATTGCTATATCTACCCTATAGGAAATTTGTTGTGAGAGGATTTTAGGTGATCAAGAGTTGTGATCACCAAAGTTCATCTTTGCTCTTTGAGGAGGCGGACGTGTGTGTTCGCATTGTTTCGGGTCTTAGGGGGACTCGGTGTTTCGAGTTCGGGTGCGAACTCTTTATTTGAGGTGCGACCTCGGCGAGCCGGTGGGCTTGCGGTGTGTACAGGCTAGAGAGTCCGAGAGCTTGTAGGTGTTGCGGCACCGAGTGATCCGGTGGAATCGATTATAGTAGAAATCCTTCGTGTGTCGAAGGCGGGGATGTAGAGCAAGTGTGCTCGAACCTCGAAACAAATCGCTTGTGTTTGCGATTGCTCACTCCTCTCTCTATCTCTTGTTTATATCTTGCATGCTTAAATTGTGTTCATCTTTATATGCTTGATATACCTTGTGTGCTTAATTGTTGTACTTGCTTGGATTGTTTGCTAACACTTGTATTCAACCAAGAGAGCCAACGCGGCACCTCAACCCTTATCTAGGGGAATCTAGAGGAGTTAGTCCAGAGCCCTTCACAGGGAATTCTGCTACACTCTTGTGTTATACGTGGTGTTTAGTTTAAGAGTTTAGTTTAGGTCATAATAGTTTTTAATTCCGCATTATTTGGCATTTAGTGACATTAGATGGGTTATTACCCATCACCTATTCACCCCCCTCTAGGCGATTCTTCAATTGGTATTAGAGCCAAGTGCTCTGAATTTGGGTCTCACAACCTAGAGTTAAAGATCCTCATTTTTAGGCTATTCACATATTTGTACACACACCATGGACTTCATGTCACCACCCACCTTTGACATTCTTAACATCCTTATATGGAAGGTTAAGATGTCTTTGTACCTCAAGGCCCTAGGCATTCTTGTTTACCTTGCCATCACTAATGATTATTGTTTAAATGGTAAGAATCTTGAGGCTAATGCAAAAGCCCTACATGCTTTAAGATCTACCTAGATGATGTTTATTTATCTAGGATTTCTAATGTTGATTCGGCTTTTGTAGTTTGGAACACCCTCCTCTCCCTTGGCGAAAATGATCAATACTATACGGGGAGTGACTCAGATGTTGGAAGTGACGTCTCCAACAAGTGCTATATGGTCCAAGGGGATAACCCCCTTGAGGTAACTTCCGAATCCGAGATAGATGAAGATAATAACATGTCATATGATGAGCTTACCACTTTTTGTCAATTTCTACTTGAGAAATATGACATGATTAAAAAGGAAAATAAAAATTTGAAAAAGAAATTTGATTGCATGCATAAAGAACATGATTCTTTTAAAAATAATATTGCATGTTTAGAAAAAGAAAATGATATTTTGAAAAATGAAAATATTTCCTTAATGTCTAAATTGAATGATTTATGTGAAGGAAATATGTCTTTGAAAATGAAATTGCTTTGGTGGAAAAACAAAAAGAAATGTTTTTCAAGAAAATAATTCTTTAAAAAGAAAAATTTGTGAAAAAGAAAAAGTAAGCTTTTCTAAAAAGAATAAGAAAAATGATTTTATATCTCATCATGCTTTACATGCCACACTAATGAGATTAATGTTTTGAAAAACAAAATAAATAGTTTAAGCTCAACTTTGAGCACATGTGCATTTAACCATTCTAGATTGGAGTCAATATTTTCAAAGAAACAAACTCCACACATTCATGCACATCATTATCATGCATTTGCTTATGTTGCACGTCATGATCACACCCTCACACATAAGCATACTAAGGTGTACAAATGTACACATTGTGGCCACAAAGGCCATTTAGCAAAATTTTATTTGATAAGATGCATCATATTAATTTTGCTAAAAATAAAAATGTTTGGGTTCCTTACAAAGCTAACCCCCAAGGACCCAAAAGAAAATGGGTAGCAAAACTCCCACTGTGTGTTTTTGATGTAGGTGAGGGCTCTCACAAAACGTGAGAGGGATAGTGCCTTGGTGGTGGTTGCATGGACTTGAAGGACATATAATTGATGCACCGCTATCAAGGAATTTTGGTGGGACGACCACCATGTTTGGAGTTTTGGAACATAGTTCCTTAGTTGGTAACTATTTCTGAACTCTTAGTTTATTTACATGCTTATTCATTTTTGACATCATATAGCATGTTCATGTTTTTGTGCTTCATGTGGTAAATACTAGTTTAAATGTAGTTTTTATCAAAACTTGGATTTATACATGTACAAGTAGTGAGAAACATTTGATTCATATACGTTTGCGCTTCATTGTTCACTTGTACTCACTATATGCATATATATAGCCTAGTTTTGATGATCTTTCATTTATACTTGTTTTGCCAATTTTCATGTTTTACTTCATGTATATGCAATTTTTTATTCAAATCTAATAAATATACATGTATACCCCGTGAGTCATTTGCCTTCATGCAATATATATAATAGACTCGTTTGATGTTTGGGATATGTATGCATATTGTTAGATTTAGATAAATCATACATATACCTAGAAGTTTGTTTTGTTTTAATAAAAATAAATAAATTTACATTTTGCTTTGAGCCTAAATGACTATTTTCATGAAAATGCTTTATACATGATTCTTGTACACTCATACTTCATTTGTTTTGTCATGACTTTGATTCATGAACACTTTTATGAGCTTAATCGATTTTGAGTGTCATCTCTTGTGTATTTGGTATGATTCATGAAAAACATATATTTGGTTTCATGTTTTTGAAGGATCTTTAACTAGTTTTTCAAAAATCAATTTAACTAGTTATTTATTCTTCAATGTTTATGAGTTATACACATGATCCTATTATTGTTTCAATTGGTATCATTGAATCATTTCAATGGTATCAATTTGACTCTATTTTTGTATATACTCATATTTTGTTTTCTATATATGTATGTATCAATTTCAATTGGTATACTCATTTTTCATACATATATATGAGTTATTTGTGCTTGAGTTAAAATTGTTTTACATGTTTAAAGCACAAAGTTGTTTATGATAAGAAAATAAAAAAATTTTAAAAAAAATTCTCAAGATTTGTTTTATTGAGAAAATTCAAAATTTTGTTTATGATAAAAATCAAAATTTTTTGATTTGTATTGCCTATATGCAAGGAGAGCTTAACATCTCTTCTACATATAGATTCATGTTGAGTGTATTGTATATTGAGGAGCTTGACAACTCTTCTTTATGTGGTATACGTGTGTAGGGGGAGCTTCACATCTCCTCTTATGCATTACATATTATACGTTATGTGAATTAGGGCTTGTCATCCCTCTTTCATGTAATGTATATGTGTATGGAAGTTACTTTACCGTCTTCCTCTTCATGAATGTATATCGCATATAACCTTTTATTGACTTATTTGTATACACCCCTTATTGGTATCTTTGTTTATGACAAAAAGGGGGAGAAAAATTTATTTGATTTGTTTTTACTTTAACCCTTTGTTGATGATTGACAAAAAGGGGGAGAAGTATTTGAGATATATGCATGTTTTCCTTAATTAAGGGGGAGAAGTATTTGTTTTCCTTGCTTAAGGGGGAGTGGTATTTGTGTTTATGCATATATGTTTTGTTTTGCAAATAGGAGAAAAGATTTTGTGATTTTGTTTTATGCTTAATTAGCATGTTTACTCCTTCATTTGCATACATGTTTATGAGCATACATTGCATATTTTTTTTGTTTATGTGTTATGCATGAGTTAAGGGGGAGCCTCTTTGAAGCTTTACTTCAATCCATGCATATATAACTTCATGAGTTTTGTCATCATCAAAAAGGGGGAGATTGTTGGCCCGAAGGCCCATCACTCTAGTTTTGATAATGATCAACTCATGTAGTTATAGTACTAATGATCTTGTGTTTAATTAGTGACAGATTTATGATCAAGATCTTAGTAGGTGCATAGCTTCAACAAAGGATTTGAAGTCAAGTTTTGAAGCTAGCACGGTTTGATCCAAGAGCCATTGGATCGTGTTTGGACCAAGTCAAGAAGATGGGAAGGTTTCAAGTGAAGACTTCAAGAAGATGAAGACTTGAGTCTAGGTTTGTTTTTAGAAAATTTTATTTTTAGATAAAATGTAAAGGATAGAATAGTTGGTGGATTGCTCAAGTACATATGCACACACACTCTTGATAGTTTTATTTTTACAAAAGATTTTCTTTTAGAAAAATACATGCTTGGTTTTGGTATTCTAGTTTATATGTTTTAACCAAAACCATGTTTAGAGCTTAATGTCAAAAACATAGATATTTCACCATGTTTGTGTAGTGGATGATATCCATACACTCTATACTTCAAATGAGTTTAAATATCTTGTTTTGTATTTGGTGAAGTTTGGAAAAACAAGTTTTAGAAAAATCTAGTTTGAAAAAATACTGTTTTCATTTGAGCCAATTTTTTCATATTACAAAAATAGTCCAAATCATTATAACATACCTTGATTTTGTGCAAGCATGTTTGGTTATCAAAGTATATTAGTAAAACTATTTTTGTAGATTTTTTAGTATTTTATGGGATTTTATTTCAATCAAAAAGACCAAGTTTTTAATCCCTAAATTTTGTTTCCTGGCTTCAGCCGGTCGACCGGGACGGTCGACCGCAGCTTGAAGTCGGCCGACCGTCACGGTCGACCGACGTGCATAGACGTGCACGCCAGTTCTGGCAGGAGGACCGGTCGACCGACCCGGTCGACCGTCCAGAGAGCTCTGCTCTCTGGAAAGGCCCCGGTCGACCGGGCGATCGACCGGACAGAGAGACTTACTCTCTGTATCCTGGCCTCGGTCGACCGACCGGTCGACCGATGGCACAAAGTCTGAAATATGACCGTTGGCCGGTCGACCGGGCGGTCGACCGACAGTTCTGTCAGGCCTCCAACGGCTAGTTTTTGGAGCCCTATAAATTGGACAATTTGGGGGCTGTTTTTATCAAGATTTTTGGAGAGTTTTTATGCCAGTTTTTCCTACTCTTTTAAGAGGTTTTTCTCCACAAATTTGGGAGCTAATACTTCCAATCAAAAGGGGACTTTTTATCAAGAGTGTTTAAAAATAGATTTCTTGAGTTTTCCTCCACCATTCTCATCCTTTTTTTCTCACACAACACTTGAGCTATTCATTGCTATATCTACCCTATAGGGAATTTGTTGTGAGAGGATTTTAAGTGATCAAGAGTTGTGATCACCAAAGTTCATCTTTGCTCTTTGAGGAGGCGGACGTGTGTGTTCGCATTGTTTCGGGTCCTAGTGGGGACTCGGTGTTTCGAGTTCGGATGCGAACTCTTTGTTTGAGGTGCGGCCTCGGCGAGCCGGTGGGCTTGCGGTGTGTACGGGCTAGAGAGTCCGAGAGCTTGTAGGTGTTGCGGCACCGAGTGATCCGGTGGGATCGAATATAGTGGAAATCCTTCGTGTGTCGAAGGCGGGGATGTAGAGCAAGTGTGCTCGAACCTTGAAACAAATCCCTTGTGTTTGCGATTGCCCCTCTCTCTCTCTCTATCTCTTGTTTATATCTTGCATGCTTAAATTGTGTTCATCTTTATATGCTTGATATACCTGTGTGCTTAATTGTTATACTTGCTTGGGATTGTTTGCTAACACTTGTATTCAACCAAGAGAGCCAACGCGGCACCTCAACCCTTATCTGGGGGAATCTAGAGGAGTTAGTTCAGAGCCCTTCACGGGGAATTCGGCTACACTCTTGCGTTTTACGTGGTGTTTAGTTTAAGAGTTTAGTTTAGATGTTAATAGTTTTTAATTCCGCATTATTTGGCATTTAGTGACCATTAGATTAGCCATCACCTATTCACCCCCCTCTAGGTAATCCTACAGTAATTAAATCTACTTGCATGGTTTGATGTGCACAAAACTTATAAGCTTCTCAAGAGGAACTCATTACTCTCTTATTTTGGGACGTGGATTCCGTCAATGAATAATGTTCATCATAAATAGAATATTATCATTGAACTCACTGATGTTGTTGACTCATAAAAGATCTCACACCAAAATGAATCAAAATGACAAGTATAACATATACATGTCCATTAAGCATTTCGGGATTAAAAGTTTAAGCACTTATAATAATCATGAGTTGTTAATTTTCTAATATAGTCAGTATATAGAAAATTATCTCAACATGGTCATATCCAATACACATAAAAAGTGCACTAATGCGATAGCCCGAGACATCAAACAGTCTCCTATGGTCAAGATAGACTATTCAGAAGATTGCATTACTATACTACTGATAGTGTATCCAACTCCATCTAAGATTGCGGACTTAACTTCGCTCAATAGTGTTGATGATTTAGTCTTCCGTATGTAAGTTGAGCTCTACATGTCAGATCATCTACAATATAGAACACAAGTCACACATGTATATAATACAATCATTTGCCCATACAGATTATCATAAAATGAAAATAAAATTATTAAAACAATAAATCATATACTGAGTTCTAATACAAAAAGACTAAGGATTTTAGTATATCTCCAATAATCTCCCACTTATACTCTGATTTGTTTACTAATATTGCATATATATAGTCACATTTCCACATTAGTTGTAATACAATTCTACAATTTAACTCTTTATTTGTCTAATGGTGTCTAGATCGTAATTAATGGAAAAGGAGAAGATAATCCCAGATATATCCCAATTAAATTGGATTTATATGGATTCATTTTCTTAGCTTGAAGAATCAACAAAGATATTACTAAATCCATAAGCCCAGAGAAAATTCTATCAAAGTACTGGGATAACAAGGAGATTGGAAGCTTGCGCTTAAAGATCTAGCTAACGACCAGATCTATGCCGCAAAAATGCGGCTTTGGCCCATTTTCGGACCAGATGCTGGTCGTTGGGCCAGCGATTCAGCATTTATCTCCCACGCGCTTTCCTCACTTCTTCACTCCTATAAATTCAACACTAGAGGCAAATGCAAAGAGTACTTAGGTTAGGATTCTACTTGTAGTTTAGTGTAGAATTTCTTTTCTTTTTATTTTTATATAATTTTCTATTTTCTTTGTAGCTTAGGTTAGAGAGAGATTCATGAGAAAAAAAAGAGAGAGAAAGTTGTATTAAGAATGACACTGATGTAATTTTTCTTTCTTTCTCTCTGCTTCATAATTTAACGATCTTGTTTTTATGTTATTCTTGTTTTAGTATTTCTTCATGGCTTAACTTTCCTATTTACCCTCTAGTGTGTTTCTTCTTGTTTGATTTCTAAATCCACGTGAATTTAATAGCATCAGTTAGGCATTGCTCTTGCAAGAGCCACTGATAACTCATGGTGATGGATTATACTCCAAAATTTGTATCATTTCATTCTTACTCTTCGAGTTTTGATGATGTGATTTGGAAGAGAATTGAATCTCCTCTTATGGGCTATGCGGTGAATACCTTCGAATCAAGGTCAGTTGCAGCCAAAGATCAAAGATATGGCAATCAGCTAAAGCGGTAAGTACATTAATGGGATCAATTAGTAGGAAATAGCCATAAATTCTTTTATTTTCTTTTAAACCATTTTCTCTAAATAACAATCACTTTCACATATTCTTTTACATCTTCTCTCCCCATCACCATCTTCTATTTTCCTTTTGTTTTCCTTCTTATTTCTTTTCTTTCTATTTTTCTTTTGAAACAAGAAGAGTTTTTAATTAAATTTAGTGATTTAAAGATACTGAAAAGCTTTCATCGTATTCCTCATTGTGGATCAGATCGCTTAGCCACTTTACTGCAGTAGTAGTATTAAGAAAGCCAAAGCACTATTCTAGAACTTCTAATATCAAAATTCATATTTTCTGTGCTCAGTTTTACTCCGATCAAATTTTGACGTCGTTACCGGGGAGGACGATATTTTTGACTTTTCTTCTCTATTTCTGTGTGCATGTGTAACGCCCCGATCCCACAAGTACGGGGACATTATGACGACGTACATACGCAAGGCGGAAATGTAAGTACACCTAGAGGGGGGTGAATAGGTGTATGGCTAATCTAATGACAAATAATGTGAAATTAAACTAAATTGTAATATACTTTGTGTAACCAAAGAGTGTAGCCGAATTCCCGGTGAAGGGCTCTGGGCTAACTTCTCTAAATTCCTCTAAATAAGAGTTGAGGTGCTATGTAAAGCTCTCTTGGTTTAACACAAGTATGGCACACAATCAAACCCAAGCATATATATGCTATGAACAATATGATGCAATAAATAATGAGAGAGAGTTAAGAGATAGTGGATCAATCGCTAACAACAAGATACGTTTCGAGGTTCGAGCCACTGCTCTACGTCCCCGCCTTCACACAGAAGGATTCTACTATATCATCCACACAGGACTCCCTACATAGGGAACCTCCATTGATGATTTGGGTAATACAAACCTGGAGTACATAACTACTCTCTCCAACAATACAACCTCTACACAAGAGGCAAGGACAACACAAATCAACTCTATACTTAGAGGGATGGTACTTAGCCAAACAACTATCAGCCTCATACAAGAGGGATAAGGCTCAAAGCCACAACTCCAACAATCCGCTTCACTAAGAGGGATACCAACACAACCTCTATAATCGCCTCTCACTAGAGGGGTATCAACACAATCACCTCTCACTAGAGGGATATCACAAAGTAAGGAGGGTTTACAACTCTTGGTGGTATCAACAACCACAAACTAATTTTTCCACAAAATAGATCCTAATAGATAGGATAGACAGATAGCTCATGTGTGAGAAAATAAAGTGTTTTGAATAAAGAAAATCACTTAGAAAAATCTCCAAATAGATATTAAAATTTAGATCAAAAACCATTCCCAAAAGACTCTATTTTCTTCAAAATTCCAACACTTTAAAAACAAATATAAATAAAACTTTTAAACCCCAAATACTCTTGCTGAAAAAACACTTGAAGAATTGGAATTTTTGCTATTAAAATTGTTATTTAAAACCAGCTCAAATGAAGGGTATTTATAACCCAAAACAGAATCTGCCCGTTGACAGCAGGAAAGAACAAATTTGCCCTTCGGTCGACCGGCCAATGGTCAATTTTTTGACCATTGTGCCACCGGTCGACCGCCTGGTCGACCGAACCTGTAAATAGAGAGCAACGGCTTTCTGTCGGTCGACCGCCCGGTCGACCGGGACTAGATACAGAGAGCATCAGCTTTCTGCCGGTCGACCGGCCGGTTGACCGGGGCCATCTAGAGAGCAGAGCCTTCTGGACAGTCGACCGCCCGGTCGACCGGCCCACCAGTCCAAATTGGCTTGCACGTTTGTGCACGTCAGTCGACCGACTTCTGCAGCAGTCGACCACACCGGTCGACCGGCAGAAGGCCAGTCCAGTATTTAGGAATGAAAAACTTAGGTATTTTGATTACCATAAAATCACATAAATTTCACAAAAATAAGTTCTTATAAGATCTTTGAAATACAAATATGTGTGGCAAAATTCAACACATATTATAAATAATTTGAACCATTTTTGTGATATTGAATTTAGGCTTTAAATCAAAATCAGTATCTTCTAAAAAATAAACTTTAAAATGGAAATCTGATTTTTCCAAAACACATGTAAATACAAAAACATGATATTTAAACGACTTTGAAGCATATTGTATATGGATAGAATCCAATATACATATAAAGATTTATATCTATGTTTTTGACATGAAATCCAATATCGGTTAAACCGAAAACCAAAAACCAAACATTTAAACTTGTGTGTTTATGTCAACTTGAGCATATCAATATTATCTAATCTTTACAATGATCTAAACACAATCTTAAACTAAACAAACTGAGGTCTTCTTGTAGAACTCGTTCTCCAAGTCGACTCGATCTAAACACGATCTAACGAGCTTGATTCCAACCGAGTACTAAATGCGATCTTGACGCTCGAGCTCTTGAATCAACAGTGAAGGCTCCAAAACTCCTTTGTTGAAACTAATCACCTACTAATAACTTGATCAAATATCTGAAACAAAATATCACAAAATTATTAGTAAACTATAACTACATGAGTTAATCATCATCAAAACTAGAGTGATGGGCCTCTGGGCCAACAATCTCCCCTTTTTGATGATGACAAACTCATGGAGTATATATGCATGGATTAATGTTAAGCTTCATAGAAGCTCTACCTTAACTCATACATAGCAATAAACCATAAAGATATGCAATGAATGCTCAACATAAACATGCATAGTTAACCTGGAAATAAATAAACATGCTCTGATATCAATTGTTCTTATACCAAATGTAAAATCTTATACCAATTGTAAAAGTAAACAAAAGTAAACATGCATAAACTAAACATGCATAACTTGCATATATAAATCTCCAAACTTCTCTCCCCCTTTTTGTCAAATCATCAACAAAGGGGCACAAAATAAACTCAAAAGAAATTTTGTTCTTTTTGTCAAATCAAACAATAAAGTTATATATATGTGATATATATTCATGAAGAAGAGAGACGTAAAGTTAACTCCACTGCATACATGCATTTATATAAAAAGAGATGACTAAACCCTAACCACGTAAAGCATAATATATAATGTATAAAAGGAGATGTGAAGCTCCTACTATACACGTGTACTACATACCAAAGAGAGGTCAATAACTTCAATATGAAAAGTACACTCAACATGAATCTACATATAGAGAAGATGTGAAGCTTCCCTTGCGTATAAGCAATAAATATCAAAATATTTTGATACCAAATTATGATACTAATAGAAACTATATAAAAATTTTTAAAGTACCAAAAGAAACCAATTGAAAACATCTTGTAAAGTTTTGATATCAATAGAGTATGAAACATTGTGTATTTTTGATACAATTTGAAACAAATATATATTGAAAATCTTGATATCAATTGTAAATATTAGTACCAGTTGAAAATATTTTATAATTTTGATACCAATTGTAAGAATATATATATTGTTGATTGCAAAATCTAAGAGTTAAGAATTACCGTGTAGCTTTGGGCTAACGGGTCGTGTCCACGAGGAGGAATGCGATAGAAGCTTTTCGGTGTTTTTGTTAAGTAATAAAGAATGAAATTGATGTCTTTCTTTTAAGTTGAAAAAGAGAACGGAGAGAAAGGAAATAATCAAAAGAAAAATTGTAAATTTGGAGAAGGCTTTGGAAAAGGTGATTTAAAAAGCTTTGAAAAATGATTTGTTGTTTTTAATAAAGAAGAAAATCTGGGCTCACTATCTCACTACTCAACGATATGTTCTTCTATTGAAATCTTTAATGCCTCAACTTAATCATAGGTAAAAACTTAAGATTGATTTTAGAAATTTTAAGCAAATCGCATAAGATGGTTGAAAGAGTTAATTCTTTTCTTTAAGAAATCATCTCGAATTGAATGTTAAATCATCAAGAAGTTCAAGTATGAGATAAAAACAAGTTTAAGAGACGTTTTCAAAAGAAGTAAAAATTTAAAAATCTAAACACATCCTCATGTGCCTTCAAGAACACTTTCAAGAAGAAAGGCTTAAGTTAGGCATGCAAATGATTCATTAGGTCTTTTCATCAAAACCATTCGAAAAGAAGAGGGATCAGAGAGAGGAGTAATAGTGAGCCTAGAAAACTGATTTAGCTACCCATGGAAGACAAAGAACAATGCAAGTAAATAAAGTAAGACATACTGTAAAATAGAGTGGAAGAAAAGGTAGCTTGATCCTTGTATTGATGTCACTTCAATCTTCAAAATACAATCACTCAATTCCTCTCTCTCACTGGTATTTGCACTGAACTACAAATTGCAAAATAAAGATACAACTTTTATACTATCTAACAAAGACCTAAACCTTAAAAATAAACAAAAATTCTAATCCTAGTCTTTGCTCATTTCTTCTCTATTGAAAATGGTATTTATAGGAAAAAACTAGAGGGGAGAGGTTGTAGGAAGATTGAGGGAGCAAACGCTCCCCCAATAACCCTAACGAAGCTGCGAAAATGCGACTAGGGCCGCGTTTTCGTGGCCTTGGTGTGGCCATTGGCCACACCTAAATGGGGAATGCTCCTGGTTTGATGATTCTCCCATATCTTCTGCTGGTTTTCTCGTTTCTGCTCCAGGATTTGACGAAACAACCTTTGATTGTTGGCTTCAACCGCTTAGTTTGGGAAGATACATTTCAACTAGTTTTCAACCTCTCTGATTTGCCAAGATCTGCCCTGATTCCCTGATTTCGAATTTATTCTGAATTAATTCATAATTTGATGGGCTTTTGAGCTTGTTTCTCTTTTCTTTCTTTTAGCAATGGGCCTATATTTAACAAAGAAGAATAAGACTTATTAATAGGATTTATTAGATAAAAAAGTATGATAACGTGATAATGTATATGAAATATATGTGACTTATCACACCCCCACGCTTATCTTTTGCTCGCCCCCCAGCAAAACATCAAAACTAATTCTAATCAATTGTTAGACCGCTTTCGCAGGTCACTCGATTGCACTGAGCATATGAAACAAGCCGTTAAACCTCTAGGTTACCCCTAGAGGACGAGTTTTATCTCGTGAGGGTTTTCAGTGGATTGCACCCACAAAATCCATAAATAAAGAGCAAAAATGTTAGTATTTTCGAAAAACATTTTGAAAGAAGAAAATATTTGAAGTATATTTGTGAGAGTTTAAGAATCTATAAGTTATAGGAATATCAAAATTTTCATTCCTAAACTTAGTCTCTATTAAAAAAACATGTCATCAATCAAAGTAAGGAGTCAAAATGTATTTCTCATCTAGTTTATTACTTTATCCTAAGTCATATGCACCATCGTGACTGTGAAGTTTGACTAAGGGTTCTTTAACATTAACTCCTATGCCTTATTTATATTTATTTTTAGTGGTATTTATTCCTCAATTCCATTAGGCTTTCTAATCTGCCCATGTAACGAGCCTTTAGTCAGTGACACCCAAACCAGATAGTTATAGGGCACCATGTGAGAAAACACCCCTAAAGACTTAATACTCGAGCAGACAAGGCCACGAAACTAAAACTTCTAATTTATAAAATGTACCCCTTTTAGGCGTGAATACTTATGCTTCATGAGGCACAAATACCCAGTTTAATCAGAGGATTTTATATATTTTTTTCAAACTTATCTAATTATCTTTTGCATAAATACCAAGGCTTCTTTAGGCCAAAGCATCTAGCTAATCAATAATTAGATTTGTTTATTTTTTTATACATATATAGTTTTTTTTTATAAGACATAAGAGTCTTTGTTTTTGAACCCTAAGTGTGTAAGTGTATAAAGTGTGCATATTTCATCAAGGTAAAGATCAAGACTAAATTACTTTCATAAATTTTCTTCCTAGCCCTAAAAATCAATCAAGTCATCTTACTTGACCAAGTGTAAAAAATCCTAATTATGATTTTCCTATTCCTTAAAATTGACTTAATTTCTTACAAAAAATATATCAAAATATTGTTCTTACCTTTCAAAAGGTTTTTTTATATATATTTTTCTTTTTTTTATATTAGTCATGTTAGAACCCTCCCCATACTTATCTAATGCATTGTCCCTAATGTATGAAAGAAATGTATGGATGCATGAAATAATATGGAAAAGAGGAAAGTTACCGGTACACTGGGTCAAAAAGACCCATAGCCGTTTCATTTACCGGCACCGATTTCAAGAAAGGTTTAAGGCGTTAACCATTTACCTTAAAGTCATTTTCATTCTTGGTGTCACTGATCTCAACTGCACCGTGTGGAAACACGGTTTTTACAACGAATGGCCCAGTCCATCTTGATTTTAATTTTCCTGGAAAAAGATGAAGCCTAGAATTATAGAGTAAGACTTTTTTATTCAGGGATAAAGGTTTTCCTTATGATGTGTTTATCATGAAAAATCTTAACTCTATCTTTAGTGATCTTAGCATTTTCATAGGCCTCATTTCTCAACTCTTCTAATTAGAAAATTTGTAATTTCTGAAGGTCACCGGCCTTAGTCAAGTTAAAATTCAAATGCTTGATTGCCCATAAGGCCCGGGGCTCTATCTCAATGGGTAGGTGACAAGCTTTACCATAGACCAACCTATAAGGAGACATTCCTAGAATCGTTTTGAAAGCAGTCCTGTAGGCCCATAGGGCATCTACAAGTTTGGTGGACCAATCTTTCCGGTTATGGTTCACAGTCTTCTCCAAGATATTCTTGACTTATTTATTAGAAACCTCAACCTGCCCACTGGTTTGAGGATAATAAGGTGTGGACAGCTTGTGAGTTATGGCATACTTTCGCATAAGAGCTTCAAAGGATCTACTGCAAAAGTGAGTGCCATTATCACTGATGATAGCACGAGGGGTTCTGAAGCGTGAGAAAATGTTCTCTTTCAAAAATTTTATGACAACTTTGTTATCATTAGTTCTACTAGGAATGGCTTCTACCCACTTGAACATATAGTCCACAGCAACCAATATGTATTAGTTTCTAAATGAGTTAGGAATGGACCCATAAAGCCGATGCCCCAAACATCAAAGAGTTCTATTTCTAAAATTGGGTTGAGGGGCATCATATCTAGTCTTGAGATCCTTCCTGCCATCTGGCATCTAGAGCACGTCTTGCAAAATCATAAGCATCTTTGAACAAAGTGGGCCAATAAAACCCACGTTGTAGCACTTTTTCAGCAGTCTTGCGGGGACCAAAGTGTCCGCCGCATGCAAGTTCGTGACAAAAAGATAGAACACTCTTAACCTCCTCATCGGGAATGCATCTCCTAATAATTTGGTCAGAAAGTACTTAAAAAGATACGGTTCCTTCCAAAAGAAATACCGGACTTGGGATAAGAACCAGTATATATTATTTTTGGACCAATGAGAGGGAGTTTGGTTTGTGACTAAGTAATTCACTATATCAGTAATCCAAGGTTCCCTAAAGATAGCTAAGAGATTTTCATCAGGAAAATCCTCATTTATTGGTAATTCCTTACATGGAGAATTAGGGATTCATGAAAGATAGTCAGCAACGACATTTTCTACACCTTTCTTGTCTCGAATCTCGAGATCGAATTCTTGAAGAAGGAGGATCCAACGAATGAGTCGGGCCTTAGTATTCTTCTTCATCATGAGGTACCTATGCGCAGAATGATCAGTGAAAATGGTGATTTTGGACCCTAGTAGGTAGGGACGAAATTTCTCTAAGGCAAACATACTGCCAAGAATTCCTTCTGAGTCGTAGTGTAGTTCAATTGAGCATTGTTGAGAGCCCTACTAAAGTAGTAAATCACGTGCTACTTGTTATCAATGCGTTGTCTGAGGACAGCGCCTATGACAAAATCAGAAGCATCACACATAATTTCGAATGGCTTAGACCAATCCGGTGCAGATATGATTGGTGCAAAAATAAGCTCTCTCTTAAGCTTCTCCAAAGAATTCATACATTCAGCATCGAAAGTGAAAGACACGTCCTTAGCTAATAGATTAGTCAAGGGCCTAGCAATCTTGCTAAAATCCTTGATAAATCTTCGGTAAAAATTGGCGTGTCCTAAGAAGGATCTAATATTCTTCACACATTTGGGCATGGGAAGCTTTGCAATAACCTCAATTTTGGCTCTATCCACTTCAATTCCTTTTTTGGAGATTTCATGACCCAAGACAATTTCATGTTTTACCATTACGTGGCATTTCTCCCAGTTCAGTATCAGATTTTTATCAGCACAACATTGGAGGACAAGTTCTAAATGGTGGAGACATTGAGTGAACGAATCTCCATAGATGGAGAAATCATCCATGAAGATTTCTAAGAATCGTTTTACCATATCAGAAAAAAGACTCAACATGCAACGTTGAAACGTTACTGGGGCATTGCATAAGCCAAAAGGCATTCGACGATAAGCGAATGTCCCAAATGGACATGTGAATATAGTCTTTTCTTGCTCCTCAGAAGCAATAGGAATCCGATTATACCCCGAGTAACCGTCCAAGAAACAGTAATACTCGTGGCCCGCCAAACGTTCAAGCATTTGATCAATGAAGGAAAGTGAAAAATGATCCTTACGAGTTGCAACATTAAGCTTCCTATAGTCAATGCAAACTCGGATCTTTGTGGGAAGTCGAGTTTGGACCAACTCTTTGTTCTTGTTTTTCACTACGGTGAAACCGGATTTCTTTGGAACCGCGTGGATAGGACTGACCTATTGGCTATCAAAAATGGGATAGATTATCTCATTGTCTAAGAGTTATACAATTTCAGCATGAACAGCCTCTTGCATTATAGGGTTTAACCTACGTTGCGGGTCTCTTTTAGGTGTGGCATCTTCATTGACATGAATGCGATGTTGAACGATGGTTGGACTTAATCCTTTTATATCAGTCATAGTCCAACCAATGGCTTCCTTATGTTTTCTTAGAATTTCTTTAAGATCTTCTTCTTCCCTGTCATTTAAGTGGGAGGCAATGATGACAGGAAAGGTCTCTTGTTCGCCTAGATAAACGTACTTGAGATGCGCAGGTAAGGTTTTCAATTCTAAGGAGAAGGAAGGCTCACTAGAAGTATTAGTCAAATTTGTTGGCTCCATGTTTGGTGAAATAGGGTTCGAGGCCCAATTTACAGCTGACTCAATATCCTGATCAAGATTAAAGTCGTCAGACTCTAACCCGAAGTCACACTCAGTTTCTAGTTCCAATTCTTCCCTATGTTCACTTGTCAAGTTCTCAATGAGGTTGACTTCAAATGTTTGGTCCTCAACATCACGGGGTTGTTTTTCTAAGTTGAAGATATTGACTTCTCTAGTCATGTCCCCAAAGGTTAACCTCATGGACCCATTCCTACAATTGATGATGGCATTGGCAGTAGCAAGGAATTTCGCCCTAGGATAACAGGAGTTTGAGCCCTATGATTGGATACAGGTTGTGTCTCTAGAACTATGAAATCAACAGGGTAAATAAACTCTCTGACCCAGTTAAGGACATCATTAATCTCCCCTTTTGAAACTTTCACTGAACGGTCAGCTAGTTGGATAGTGACTCGAGTTGGACTAAGATCGCCCAATCCGAGTTGTTGATAAACTGAGAATGGAAGCAAGTTGATACTTGCCCCCAAGTTAAGAAGTGCACGACTAATCTCGACCTGTCCTATTGTGCAAGTAATGGTGGGACTACCTAGATCCTTGTACTTAACAGGGATTGTAACACCCCGCTCCCGGAATACGTACTTAGTTGCGTATTCAGATTTTTCAATCGTATTTTTCGATTTACTTCCTATATTTATTTTGTATTATGAATTATTTATATGATCGTTTTGTCTTGGATCCGGATTCGTGAACTCAGAGTCTGCTCTTCTCTAAACCAGGGACCCGATCCTAGTGTCTTACTCAATTTGGTCTTTCCGGTATTCAAATTTGACCGATTTTAGTTTCAAACATCATTTTCCAATATTTTGATTTTCTATGATTTTCTGGAATTTTTCTGAATTAAATGGAAATCTTCAAAACCGTGTCGACAAGCACCGCTGACCGATTCCTAGATTTTTAATTTACAAATGGAGTCAAATTTGAGAAACCGCTTTCCTATATTTGCTTAGAATAATATTTACTCTCTTAATTCATTTTTTTGGGAATTTTCAGAATTTATCAGATTTCTGCCAGATTTGGTGTCGACCGCTATTGGCGGCCGATTCCAGGATTTTTAATTTAAAAACTATAAAGAATTTCTTGAAATGGATTTCACCATGATTTTTAGAATAATATTCTTAATTTTTGAGAATTTTTGCGGGTCGTTCCGAGATACTGATTTTCGGACGATTTCGGTATTTTTCCGAAAGTTTTCCGCATCCGCAACCGAATCCCGGGAATCCGCTACTCTAATTATTTTCACTTTTTCTTTCAAGAAAATATCTTCCTCTTTTCATTTTCTTTTCCTTTTTCCTTTTTCTTTCCTTCCTTTTCCTTCCACCAAATTCTCCAAACTTCTCCATTCTTCCATTATCTTCTACATTCTTCCTCCAAAAATATCTCCTTTCCTCCAAAAATATCTTCTCCAAAATATCCAACTCCTCTCCCATCACCATGGCCGGCCAAAGAGCCACCTCACCTCTCCATTTTATAAAAAAAACCCTCCCTAAAACATTTTTACATCTCCTTCACAATTCCAAATCCTATATAAACCTTTCCTTCTCCTTTCAACTTCATTTTCTCTTCACCAACACCTTAACCTCCACCAACTCCTCCTTCATCTCCACCACAACAACAACTACTACAACTTCTCCAACTCCCTACCTTCATCTTCTTCCTCCTCCATCTCCATTTAAAGCACCACAACTTCAACAACTCCACCAAAGCCTTCACCTTCTCCTTTACCTTCTCCAAAAAATACCACCACCATCAAAACCCTCCACAAAACCACCACCCCATCACCACATCAAGAGCCGGCCACCTCCTTTGGATTGGGACTGAGCTCTTCTTCGTCGGTAATATCTCCGATGATTATTCGGTAATCGTTCGCGATTATTCCGGTAATCATTACGGTGACGATTACAACGACAAACAACTAACATCACCATCACCTCTACTATTTTTCACCATTATCTTCACTTCCACCATCACTTTCACCATCACAACACCACCTCCATCTCCACTACTTCAACCTCCAAACATCACCTCCTTCACCTTCTTTTTCATTACTCCATCAAAATCCAACTCCTCCACCAAATAACACCACCACCAAAGCAAGCACCTTTCCCTTTCTCTCTCCCTCCTCCTCTCTGTATATTGCTGACGCGGATCTCACCCCCGCGTTCAGGCAACGCCTTAACGCGGATCTTCGTGTTCTTAGCATCTGTTTAAACGCGGCCTTCGCGTTCTTGTACCGACGCAACGCGGAGTCCATGCCCGCGTCTGTGTCCCTTTCATGTCTGCACGACGCGGAGCTAATGCCCGCGTCTGTGTTCTTCTCATGCTAACGCGACGCGGAACCCATGACTGCGTCCGCGTTCTTCTCGTGTCCTGACTTGAACGCGGGTCTCGAACCCCGCATTTGTGGCAGTCTCGAACCCGCGTTTGTGGCACCTTTGCGACGCGATTCCCGCGTCTGTGACTCCCGCGTCTGCGACTCCCGCGTCTCACTCTCAAAACCCGCGTCTCCCTGTGCACTCTCTCCTTCCATATACTTCTCTCTCTAGTTTTCCTCTCTCTTTCTCTCTCTAACTCTTTCTCTCTCCTCTTCACTTATTATATTTATGGCGCGTACGCGAGTTCTATGGATTTTAGAGTTTTCGGTTCTTCCGGAGATTTAGGCGAGTGTCCTCGCTCTCGCCTCCATTTGGGTTTCCCTGCTTTGTCGGGTCGACATGTATTTTATTCCATGTTTTCATGTATTATGTATTGGGCTGAGTCCCTGTATTTGTGTATGGCCGAGTGCCAATGACTGGACATGTATTGCTTTGTGACGAATGCTTGTATTAGGGTAGTTTAATTCTTGTACATATACCATGCCTGTGTTGTATTTTACTGTTTTATACCATGCGTGGCCGACCCTTCGTGGTCGTTGGACTCTGAATTTCTGCCCACTCCTGGGATGGCTTGTAGCCACCGAGAGTGCGCTTAAACTCCGAGCATACTTGACTTCCGGACCCTTCAGCCTCCGGTCTCTCACGATCTCGAAAGGGAAGTGATTGGGACCGACAGGTCTCTCCGTCCTTCAGCCTCCGGTCTCTCACTATCTTGAAAGAGAGGTGATTGGGACCGTCAGGTTCTTCAGCTCCGCCTGGTTATCATGATCAGCACTCAGCACTTTACCACTAGATTCGTCTAGGCGAGAGGCTGCCGGATTTTCTACTCGCACCTTAAGCCGAGTTGTCCCGGTAACCTTGCCAAACGCTCCAGTGTTAAATACTGTTTGCTATCTGTGCCTCCAGCTTGCTCAGCTCCGCTTGGTTGTGCTCAGCTACTACTCTATCATCATGCCACGTATTTACCTGATATGTTAACACTTGCTATGCCATTACTTCATACCTGTCATCTACATGCTACTATTTAATACCTGTTTGTATCACCTGACAACTGAGGTGTTATCACCTGACACCAAACATGCTACTACTTGGCAAGGCCCCTTGTTATGACATGACTTGTCACCGGACTAATATCAATCTCTTGACTTGATTGGTCACCTGCCAAATATCATCCTCTTGTCATGCTATCACTTGACACCCGGCATGATATAGTTGACCTGTGATTATCTCATTTACGGGAATACTACACTTGTTATCCTGCATTACATGCAGTGACTTGAATCTTGTACTTGTTATCCTGTATTATATATACAGTGACCTGAATTTATAGTACTCATGTACTCCTGAATTCCTGATCGTCTTGTACCTGCTATTCCCGTAAATTTGATAACTACCTAATAAATCATAAAACTGGACAACTTACATTGGGTCGGGGGAAACTTGCGGCTATCAATACATGTTCGTGTTTACAGTGGTATTAGGCATGTTGTGCAACTAAAACTTCCGGTCTGACCTGTGGGCCTCCAGGGGACCGAGGGGAGAGCTGGCTCCCTCCTTCCTGGTACCATCTTGATAAGGGCATCCATAAGACCCTCCTAAATCGCCTTGCGGTAGGTTCCGTCACCAAGCAACGGAACATCCTGGGCCGTGGTCCCGGGTATGCACGGGACCCACTGTAAACATTGTTCGTTGATACCCCCGTTGGTTTCCAATAACAATCTTGCTTTACTCAGATGTGGATATATGTGTGCTGGGATGCTAGTTCACATATCTAGACATCAGGGTAAGACGAGTAATAATAATAATAAAAGATGCCAGCCATGGATCCGTTGTATGCTTTGCCGAGTTTGCTTCCATCGGGTTTTACATTGGATTTCCGGTATTATGATTATTATCATATTAGCTACTCATATCCTGTTTTATTACCCATGTTCCATTCCATCAGTCTACTGCTCCTATCTTATCATTCCATGAGTAGTTCCTGCTTGATATCACTTGTTATATATCTACCTGATTATACATTCTTATGCTCACGACACGGTTTTCAATGCATGATTATGATTCGGTTTTATCGATACACTTGTACTTATCTCAGCACGCCATCCGGCTTTTGTATCACCACTCGCCTGGGGAGTTCTATCTGACTCCCCTGGATTCTCATGTCCAGGTCATGGAGCTTGAAGCGTGTGGATTCCCCCAGTTGTTGATCAGAGTGGCGCAGCGGTAGCATGGATCTCCAGCAGACCATCTGAAGCTCTATCCTTCCAGGCCCCCTGTGTGCCTCTCGAGTTTTCCTTTTGTAAACTCGTGAGTGCCTTTTGTACTGTTCATACTTGTACATCCTTTGTATTCTCGCATTTGCGCCATGTTGGTGATGTAATATTATTGTAATATTTATCACCTCTGGTGATAACTTTGTAATTGTACTCATGTGTTGGAATGTATAATGCACCATTTGCTTCCGTACTCTGATTCTTGCCTGTACTGATGCTTAGCGTATATACGTGAGGGTATTTCTGACCTGCGTATATACGTTGCAGTAACATCTCCGTACCCGCCGGGATCGGGGCGTTACAGGGATCGAACCCGATAGTAGCTCACTAATGTTAGTGGCTAAGAAGGCCTTTTTAGGTACATTTGTCTTTCTCTTCTTGGTGCACATGTCCTTAAGAAACTTAGCATAGGATGGAACTTGTTGGATGGCATCGAGAAGTGGCACATTTATCTTCACTTGATTAAATATCTCAATTATCTTGTCCATATGTAGATTTTGCTTGTTGTTTTTCAGCCTATTAGGAAATGGCACTATAGGCTGGTGTACCTGACTGGTTGACTTATCTTTTTCAGATTCGTCAGATTTGAAAGGATTTGAATTAGATGAGGTGGATGCTTGATTGTGGTTGTGCTGAATGGGATTAGATGGTATTGACACTTGGTTATCAACTTTCTTTCCCGATCTCAATGTATGAACAGCATTACATTGATTCATTGATTGATCCTTAGCCAAATGAACTTGTTGAGAATTTCTAGGATTCGTTATTGGCTGACTAGGCAAGGTACCCTTTTGTCTCTCATTCTGTGGAGTGGCTAATTGGCTCATTTGAACCTCTAACCTCTATGTAGTTTGCATGAGAGAATCTTGGTTTTTTATATATTTTTTCATGTTTCTCTCAAAGTCAGTCATTCTCCTTTCTAGTTGAGGATTCTGAAAGGAAGATTGTGAAGCTTGGTGGGAAAGTTTTGTTGATAGTTTGAAAAGTTAGGTGGATGGTTGGGAGAATTATTATGGAAATTGAAAAAGTTGGGTTGATGATTGAAAGAATTATTAGCTTGATGGAAGTGGCTTGCATGATTTGACCATGAGTGGTCATTGTTATTTTGGCTCCATGAGAAATTAGGGTGATTTCTCCAGCCAGGATTGTACATTGGTGCGTAAGGATTATTGTTCGGCCTTAAAAAGGTCGCATTCATCGGTTCAGGATATTGTTGCTGACCCTGAAACACAGGGCACTCCTCAAACACATGATTCATGGCTTGACAGTTAGTACAGCCCGGAGTTGAAAATTGGGTTGGGCTGACTTGATTGACTGGACTTGGTTCCTTAGTTTCTAAACCTTCCAGTCTTCTTTCTAGGTTAGCTAACTTAGCCTCATTAGCTATGAATGATTCAATAGAATGGAGACCTCCTTTTGAAGAGATAGAGTTTGGATTCTTAGAGATTTCACTAGTAGGTTCCCATTGGATGGTCTTTTCAGCTAGGTTTTCATATAAATCCCATCCTTCATTTTCATCCTTCTGTAAGAATCCCACTTGGCACATACTTTCTAAGAGGGTTTTGGTAGAATAGTCTAAACCGTCACAAAGAATTTAGCATTGTCGCCATTTCTCTATTCCATGATGAGGACATTGGATAAGAAGGTCTTTAAAACGTTCAAAGTACCTCCAAAACGGTTCACTAGATTCTTGCTTGAATTGCATGATGTTCTTCCTAATAAGAGCGGTCTTATGAATGGGATAGAATTTCTTCAAGAAGGCCTTGATGAAACCATCCCAAGATGTGATAGAGCCGGTTGCTAAGCTGTAAAACTATTTCTTGGCTAAGTTCTTAAGAGGAAAGGGACAATCTCAACCTAATAGCATTATCTACAAGGTGTGGGATTTTCATCATTAGACATACTTCCTCAAATTCTCTTATGAAGAAGTAAGTATCTTCAGACTCTAAGCCATGAAACTTGGGGAGTGTGTTGATGAATTGAGGCTTGAGCTCAAAATTATATTCACCAACCGATGGAAGTTGGATGCAAGATAGAAGTGAGGTTCTAATGGGATAGAACCTATCCTGCAATGATGTTGGTTGAGCTATAACCGGATCTAGTCTTGGTTCAAACTTGGGTGGTGATGTGTTTCTAGTCAACCTAGATGAATTAGGGTCTCTTGACCACACTTCTTGCATATACAAACACAATCACAATCACAAACAAGTTTACCAATAGTCAACAAGAGTAATCAACCAAGCCTAGTCTAAGGTAACCTTGACCTAAACAACTCCTAACTGGTTGATTGTACACAGGAGGTATAATGCAGGCTTTAACCACAAGCTAATCAGCCAGGTCAGGGCAAGATTGGTGGAAGGTATCTGCGCAAAAGTGACGGGCCTAATTAAGCCAAACTACCAGCCTTCGGGGTTTCGCCCCTCAATCCCTTTCCTAGACATTGATTTGGCAGGAGTCAAATTCTAACGCCTTCCCCCTTAGAAAGATCTCCTAGTGAGTTGACATGTCCCTAAGGCCAACGTCTATGAAATTTTACTTAGGCTTAGGTTGTGCGTACTTGGAGATGGTTTGTGGGCTAAGAAAGGGTAATGACTTCCCCACCTTATCTTGATTTGGGTTTTGCCCTTAGAATTAATTGTGCAAAGTGTGCAAGATATAGAAAAGTAGCATTCAAAAGCAAATATCACCCAAGAATGTTTCTTAATCTATATGCTATGCATACGTACCTTATCTCCAGCTATCTTCAACAGTAATTGTAAAATAAATATAATTAGACAAATGCCTAGAATGCAAGTCTAAACGTTTTTTAAGCAATTAACAATCACTCAAATTACTGTTGGATTAAAACAGGGATTGTGAATGGCAGAAACAGAAAGAATAATAACACACAAAAACTTAATTTTTGCAAAATATGTCCTGCAAAAAAGAGTTTTAGTAGTCCAACAAATATTTCAACTTTTGCATTTGTAATTTCTTGAAATTCTGTTTCCTACTTTCGAGAGTAGGGGCACAGAATAACAAGTCTTCTCCTGCAAAGCTTGAATGCTAGATCTGAATCTTGATGTCCCTGAAATAAGACACCAAACTTGTTAATAAACAATTACACTGTTCCCTCCCCGGCAACGGCGCCAAAAATTGATTGCAAAATCAAAGAGTTAAGAATTACCATGTAGCTTTGGGCTAACGGGTCGTGTCCACGAGGAGGAATGCAATAGATGTTTTTTGGTATTTTTGTTAAGTAACAAAGAATGAAATTGGTGTCTTTCTTTTAAGTTGAAAAAGAGAATGGAGAGAAAGGAAATGATTAAAAGAAAATTTGTAAATTTGGAGAAGGCTTTAGAAAAGGTGATTTAAAAAATTTTGAAAAGTGGTTTGTTATTTTTATTAAAGAAGAAAATCTGGGCTCACTATTTCACTACTCAATGATATGTTCTTCTATTGAAATCCTTAGCGCCTAAACTTGATCATAGGCAAAAACTTAAGATTGATTTTAGAAAGTTTTAAGTAAAGCACATAAGATGGTTGGAAGAGTTAATCCTTTTCTTTAAGAAATTATTTCGAATTGAATGTTAAATCATCAAGAAGTTCAAGTATGAGATAAAAACATGTTCAAGAGACGTTTTTAAAAGAAGTAGAAATTTAAATATCCAAACTCATTCTCATGTGCCTTCAAGAACATTTTCAAGAAGAAAGGCTTAAGTTAGGCATGCAAATGATTCATTGGGTCTTTTCATCAAAACCATTCGAAAAGAAGAGGTATCAGAGAGAGGAGTAATAGTGAGCCCAGAAAATCGATTTAACTACTCATGGAAGACAAAGAACAATGCAAGTAAATAAAGTAAGACATACCGTAAAATGGAGTGAAAGAAAAGGTAGCTTGATCCTTGTATTGATGTCACTTCAATCTTCAGAATACAATCATTTAGTTCCTCTCTCTCACTGGTATTTGCACTGAACTACAAAGTGCAAATAAAAATATAACTTTTATACTATCTAACAAAGAGCCTAAACCTTAAAAAATAAACAACAATTCTAATCTTACTCTTCGCTCCTTTCTTCTCTGTTAAAAATGGTATTTATAAGGAAAAACTAGAGTGGAGAGGTCATAGGAAGATTGGGGGAGCAAACGCTCCCCCAATAACCCTAACAAAGACGCGAAAACACGGCCCTCCGCGGCCCTGGTGTGGCCAGGTGGCCACACCCAAATAGGGGATGCTCCTGGTCTGGTGATTCTTCCATATTTTCTGCTGGTTTTCTCGTTTTTGCTCCAGGATTTGACGAAACAGCCTTTGATTGTTGGCTTCAACCGCTTGATTTAGGAAGATACATTTAACCGGTTTTCAACCTCTCTGATTTGCTAAGATCTGCCCTGATTCTCTGATTTCAAATTTATTCTGAATTAATTCAGAATTTGATGGGCTTTTGGGCTTGTTTCTCTTTTCTTTCTTTTAACTATGGGCCTATATTTAACAAAGAAGAATAAGACTTATTAATAGGATTTATTAGATAGAAAAGAATGGTAATGTGATAATGTATATGCAATATATGTGACAGATCAATTGTAATTATTGATACCAAATAAAAGTAAAAACCAAATTTTTAGGTAAACACAACTCATTTCAATATAGATACCAATATAAATAAAGTATGATACCAATTAAAAATATAAACCATCCTTTTTAGTCAAACACTAAAATCATTTTACAATAGAGATACCAAATAGAGAATAATATCAATTTAAGATTCTTGATACAAATATTGAAAATGAAACATATACCAATTGAAAATATTTTTCATTAGGAGCGTAGGAAACCAATTAAAAAGTAAGATAGCAATTGACAAATATCATTTTTCAACATAAAGAGTGGGAGTAAGATACCAATTGTAAGCAAAACCGATTGAAAGGTAAAATATGAATTTTCTTCCCCTTTATGAAATACTAATGAAAACGATGCATAAGCTTGTTTAAGATACCAATAGAAAAATAATTATCATTAAGGACTAAATCAAGCTTAGCATAATAAAATTTGTGCTCTAAGATATAAAGATATAGTAAGCACAATCAAAACACATATATATGTATGAAAAATATAAATACCAATCTAAATTGATACAATTTGAAGTTGAGGTATATATATATAGAAACAAATATGAGTATACAAAAATATCAATTGTGATACCAATTGAAAACACAATGAGGAACAAGTGTATAACTCATAAAGACCACCATTGCTTTAAGGATCCAGTCAAGAAGATGGCTGGAGAAAGTATATCATGGAGAAATCCATGAATCCACATCCGCTGAGGATTGATTGGTAAAATTCAATGGCACGAATAACTTTGGTATGTGGAGATGCGAGGTGATGGATGCACTGACGACATCAAATCTCGAAGACACTCTATGTTTGGAGAAGAAGCGAAACTCAACCATTGAAGAAGATTGGGATAAGATGAACCGAACTGCGTGTGACTTAATCAGGTCTTATTTGACACAAGACATTAAGTATCATGTGTTGCTACGAGGCAGTTGTGGGAGATCTTAGAAAAAAAGTATCTGACTAAAAGTATTGAATCAAGGTTGCAGTTAAAAAGTAAGCTTTATAGTTTTCAGATGAAGAGAGGATGCTCCATCAATGAACACTTGAATCGCTACACAAAGCTTCTTATAGATTTAGTTAATGTGGACGTGAAGATCGATGAAGAAGATAAAGCGCTAATTCTCTTGAACTCTCTTCCTCTAGAGGAGTATGAAACTTTTACTCTAATATTGATCAATGATAGAAAATCCCTTAGCTATAATGAATGTCGGTTGCTCTTGCTAACTATAATACAAAAAGGCAAGATAGACTGTCTTCTCAAGCAAGCACATCAGCAAAGCATTGGCAGTAAGAAGCAGAGGTTCATACAGGAAGGACAAAAGTGATCGAGAAAGATCGAAGTCCAGGTCGGATTTCAGAGATCTGAAGAAGAACCAGTGTGCCTTCTGTAAAGAATTTGGGCGCTAGAAATGTAACGCCCCGATTCCACGGATACGGGGACGTCACTGCGACGTATATACGTAGGTCAGAAAATGCCCCCACGTATATACCTAAGCATAAAAGTACAACAAGAATCAGAGTACAACACAAAGCGTGGTATATTCATATGCCAACTATAAAAGTACTAATACAAAGTTATACAAGTTATGATAACTGTTACACTTTACAAGTGTTTTGTTTTCACAACCAAGTCCAAAAGAACATATACAAAGATATACACAAGATGCTCACGTAAGAGATGGAGACTCGTGAGCCAAAAGGAAGAGTCTGGCACGAGGGAACTAGATCTGATCAGCCTGCTCACTCAGATACGCTTGGTCCTCTATGGATGGCTCCACTTCGTTCCAAGTCTCAGAATCTGAATATGCAAATCCAAGGAATCAAGACATATAAACAATAAACAGCTATAGCCAAGTGGCTAAGATACATGAATAAGAAAGATGGAACAATATAAGGAATATCAACTAACAAGTATGAAAAGTATGAAGAGACAAAGTTCTAATACAATAAATCTACAGTTAACGTCTTATTATTATTACTTATCTTACTGTGATATCTAGCTATGTGACCCAGCGTCCCAGGGCACATAGATCCATATCCTAGTAAAACAAGGTTGTTATTGGAAATCAGCGGTTGTATCGACGAACTATGTTTACAGTGGATCCCGTACATGCCCGAGATAACGGTCCAGGATTGTTCCGTTGCTTGGTGACGGAAGCCAGCCGCTAGGCCATTCAGGAGGGACTTATGTATGCCCTTATCATGATGGTACCAGTAATAGAGGGAGCAAGCACTCCCCTCGGTCCCCTGGAGGCCCACAGGTCAGACCGGAACATGAGTTGCACAACATTCCTAAAAGCCACTGTAAACATGAACACATATCGATATCCGCATGTTTTCCCCCGACCCATGTGTAAGTTGGTCCATTTTATGCAAAAGTCAAGTGTATCATGCTTGGTTCAAGTGATGGCATGATAAGTGGTGATATTCACATTTTAACAAGTTATGGAGCTATGATATGTAATAACAAGTCATGAAACAGTATGAGATAATGTCTATCAAGTAACATGTCATGTAGTATCAGTTAAGAAGCAAGAACAAGAATAATATGCCACACGTGTATCAACAATAAGATCCAAATTCAGAATAGAATCAACCAAGTCAAACAGTCAGAATTAGTCGACTAGGTGGAAGGGTTAGTCGACTAATAGGGGTCTTAAGTCGACTAACAGTCTGAATTAGTCGACTAAAACTGGGAAACAGAGAGTTGGGTTTCTGTTTCAGGAAAGTTAGTCGACTAGAGTGAAATGTATAGTCGACTAACAGATACCTAAGTCGACTAATAGGGGTCTAAGTCGACTAAAACTGTGATACAGAAAGTTAGGATTTATTCCAGGAAATATTAGTCGACTAGGTGAAAATAGTAGTCGACTAGGGGTCTCAAGTCGACTAATATCTAGGCTAAGTCGACTGGGGCCGAGAGTTGGTGTTTTCTGGTCCAAGGAAGATTAGTCGACTAGGCTAAAAATGTAGTCGACTAGGGGGGTCTAGTCGACTGGTAATATGACTTAGTCGACTAAAACTGTGAAATTAGAAAGACTACGTTTCAACTAAGGTGGGTTAGTCGACTAGGCCCTAGGTTAAGTCGACTAATCGTGAAGAAAACAGAAAACAGAACAGAATTTCTGATGGTTGTTTGTTGGCCTAAAAATGGGATTTTTATGACACAAGTGTACATGAATGATCATCGTATGTACACAAAGAAGTAATCTAGTCTTGGTGAGTAAAAATACTCACTTTGAACGGTTAAATCGAGGCTTGACGAGTTCCGAAAAGATCGTGTCGATAAATATCACCAAATGATTCCACGGCGATACTACGGACGATCACAATCCAAAAGCAGTCGTTGCTTGAAAAGGAGATGAAGACCTTGTGGTGTTTTGGAGTTAGGGTTTGAGATGGAGAAGAAAATGGTGAAGGCTAATCTCTTGGTGAAGTGAAGAAAAGAGAAAAGATTTGTAAAGGAAAGGATTTATATAGGTTTTGATTTTGTAAAGGGAATGCAAATAGAAATTGAGAGGGGTTTGTGCAAAATAGGGAGATGAGGTGTCTCCCTTGGCCAATGGTGGCCGCCCATGAGAAAGAGAGAGAGAGATGTATTAAATGAGGGAGGTTGGTGAGAATGTGTGGAGATGGAATTTTGGAAGAAAATGGAAATTTGGAAAATGGAATTTTTTGTGGTTGTGAAGGAAGGAAAAGAAAATAGGGAAAAGGAAAAAGAAAAGAATTGATAAATGAAGAGATTTTCTTGGTCTTGGAAAATGAAAATACCGGAAACACGGATTCCCAGGTTCAAGTCAAGAACGCGGGAAAACATTTCGGAAAATACCGAAATCGTCCGAAATTCAAGTATTCGGAACGACTCGTAAATTTTACCAAAATCAATAATAATATATGAAGACGTATAGTGAAATCCGTTTGAAGAAATACTTTATAGTTTTAAAACTAAAAATCCCGGAATCAGTTACCTACCGACTCCGAAAGAATTTTCATAAATTCATAAAATTCTCAGAAAAAGTATATGGATAAGAAATACGATTCTAAGAAATAAAGTCTAAAGACTTTCTAGAAATTCCTAACTGTTTGTGAAATAAAAATTCGGGAATCGATCAGCGACGCTGGTCGACACCGGTTTTGAAGAAATTCATTTTAATTTTAGAAAATTCCAGAAATTCACCAAAAATCTAATATATTTGAAAATGATATTTGAAATTGAAATTGGTCAAATACGGGAAGTAAATCGAAAATACGATCGAAAATCAGAAAACGCAACTTAGTACGTATTACGGAAACGGGGTATTACAATCTACCCACCTTACAAAAATTTCGTCCTCGAAATTTCATAAGGTAAAGGGTAACAGGAATGGTAACAGATAGATAAGGCTAGGAAGAAAGATAACATAGAAAAGAGTAAAAGGAAAGAGTCTTACCAATCAAGATGAGAAGAGTTGAGGATAACGCTCTCGGATGACGTCCTCTCGTTCCCAGGTGGCCTCTCCTGGCGCATGGCGGTTCCAAGACACCAACACTAAAGGTATGGCTTTGTTCTTCAGTGTCTTCACACTTCTATCCAATATGACCATCGGCTGCTCCTGATATGATAACTCCGGTTGCAGTTCCAGCTCGGAGTGATCCAAAATATGTCTATCATCCTTTACATACCTCCTCAACTGAGATACGTGGAAAACATTGTGCACTCCGTCCAAGAAGGTGGCAATGCCAATCTGTAAGACACATCTCCCACTCGCTCCAAAATCTCGAATGGGCCGATATATCTTGGACTCAGCTTTCCACGAACACCAAACCGGATGATTCCCTTGGTAGGTGATATCCTCAAGAATACATGATCTCCAACCTGGAATTCCAATGGCCTCCTCCGTGTGTCTGCCCAACTCTTCTGTCTGCTCTGAGCTGCCCTGAGATGATCTCTGATAATCTTGACTTTTTCTGTTGTCTGCATTAGGATCTCAGGCCCCAAAAGACTCCTCTCACCGACTTCATCCCAACAAATCGGTGACCTACATTTCCTCCCATACAATGCCTCAAAGGGTGCCATCTTAATACTTGCCTGATAACTGTTGTTATAAGAAAACTCAGCCAAGTGAAGATGATCTTCCCATGAACCCTTGAACTCAATTATGCAGGCTCTAAGCATATCTTCAAGGATCTGGATGGTCCTCTCAGATTGTCCGTCTGTCTGAGGATGATATGCTGTACTGAATTTCAGACGAGTTCCCAGACTTTCTTGGAGACTCTCCCAAAAATGAGATCTGAATCTGGTATCTCTATCTGAAATAATACTCACTGGAACTCCATGCAGACGAACTATCTCCTTCATGTACTTATCTGCCAGAACCTCTGTAGTCTGACCCACCCTGAATGGTATGAAATGAGCTGACTTGGTAAGACGATCAATGATAACCCACACAGCATTATTACCTTTGGGACTACGAGGTAATGCCGTGACAAAGTCCATAGTGATGTGCTCCCACTTCCATTCAGGTATTGGCAAAGGATGAAGAAGCCCGGCTGATCTCTGATGCTCAATCTTTATCTGCTGGCACACCAAGCACTTAGCTACAAACTGAGCTATCTCTCTCTTCATGGCATTCCACCAAAATTGCTTCTTCAAGTCCTGGTACATCTTGTTTCCTCCTGGATGTATAGAATAGGCTGAACTATGTGCTTCCTCCAAAATCTTCTGTCTAACTTCCCCTTGGGGAACACAAAGTCTACCTCCAAAGTACAATGCACCATCCGGACGAATACAAATATCCGTCCTCAATCCAGCCTCCACCTGAACTCGGAATGTCTGTAGCCTGGGTCCTCCTTCTGAGCTTCCTTAATCTCATCTATCAATGAAGACTGGATCTGTAAGGTCATAAGCTGTCCTGTCTTCTCAGCTCCTCGAACCACCATCAAGTCCAATCTGATAAAGTCCTGAATCAACTCCTTCTGCTGAGTAAGTTGGATAAGCACTCTGTTCTCTGGCATCCTACTCAGTGCATCAGGAACTGTATTGACCTTGCCTGGATGATATTGCAAGTCAATGTCATAGTCTGCCATCAGCTCCAACCACCGCCTCTGCCTCATGTTCAGTTCTTTCTGTGAAAAGATATACTTGAGGCTCTTGTGATCTGTATATATCAGCACTCTATCTCCCAGAAGATAGTGCCTCCAAATCTTCAAAGCAAAGATCACTGCTGCCAACTCCAAGTCATGAGTTGGGTAATTCCGCTCATGAGGCTTCAATTGCCTAGATGCATATGCTATAACATGATCATGTTGCATAAGTACACATCCTAGGCCTTTACCTGATGCATCACTAAAGATGACCATCCCTCCCCTCCCTGAGGGAGTTCTCAAGATAGGAGCGGAAATGAGCTTCTGCTTCAACTGCTCGAAGGCTACATCACACTCCTTTGTCCATATGTACCTCTCCCCCTTTCTGGTGAGCCTGGTCAACGGAGCTGCAATTCTAGAGAAATCCTGAACAAAGCGTCTGTAATAGCCGGCTAGTCCAAGAAAACTCTTTATCTCAGTCACCGTCCTCGGAACTGGCCAATCCTTTACTGCCTGGACTTTGCTCGGATCAACTGAGATACCTTCTGCTGACACCATATGTCCAAGGAATGCTATGCTGTCCAACCAGAACTCACACTTGTTCCTCTTGGCATGAAGCTGCTCCTGCTGAAGTGTCTGCAACACAATTCTCAAGTGTTCTGCATGCTCCCTGTTGTTCTTTGAATAGATCAAGATGTCGTCTATGAAAACAACAACAAACTGATCCAAGTAGGGCGAGAACACTCGGTTCATCAAGTCCATGAAAACTGCAGGGGCATTGGTGACTCCGAAAGGCATTACTAGAAACTCATAGTGGCCATAACGGGTCCTGAATGCCGTCTTCGGAATATCCTCCTTCTTCACTCTCAGCTGATGGTAACCCGACTGCAAATCCAATTTGGAGAACACACGGGCCCCATGAAGCTGATCAAACAGATCATCAATCCTGGGTAAAGGATACTTGTTCTTGATGGTAACTTTGTTCAATTCCCTATAATCGATACAAAGTCTCTTACCACCATCCTTCTTGTTGGCCAATAGAACTGGAGCTCCCCATGGTGAAGTGCTTGGCCTAATCAATCCCTTGTCTGAGTACTCCTGCAGCTGCTTCTTTAAAATCTCTAACTCCGTCGGTGCCATCCTGTATGGAGCCTTGGATATGGGAGCTGCTCCTGGAACTGTATCAATGGAGAACTCAATCATCCTCTCCAGTGGCAGTCCTGAAATCTCAGCAAACACCTCTGGGAATTCATCCCACACCGGCACCTTCTGCTTCTGAACCTCCGAAGTAATCATCTGAGTCTTTCCCCTAGTGGACTTCACTTCTCCACTAAACTGGAATTCAGGTTGAAGGGGAATTCTGAAATTAATCTTCCTCTCCCTACAGTCAATCACTGCATAGTACTGACTGAGCTAAGTCATGCCTAAGATTACGTCGTACCCTTTGGTGTCTAGTACGAGCATATCTATGGCCAAAGTCTTGTCACATAATTCTACTGGACAATCAGTACAAACTCTAGAGGATATGACTACCCCATTCCCTGTACTTATCTCCCATTTGTGGTCTAATAACCTAACAGGTATAGAATGTAAAGCCACAAAATTCTCTGAGATATAACAGTGGGATGCTCCTGAATCGAAGAGAGCGAGAACAGGTATTGAATGAACTCTGATGTTACCTGTTATCACCTCCTCTGAAGCCTCAGCCTCCTCTGCTGTCAGAGTATAAGCCTGACTTCTGCCACGCCCTGCTGCAGTCCTGCCTCCTCTCTGGACTGGGCGAACAACATGCTGTGGAGGAAGGGGTAGAGCTCTCCTCATCACCGGTCCCTGGTTCCTCTGCCCAAGTGGCCCTGGTAGTACCCTCTGTCCATTCGGTCCTTGAAGTGCTGGCACTGCTTGACCGGTTATCCCCACTCTCCTGTGTGGACAAGCCTCTATGGAATGGTCTCTGGATCCACACACCAAGCACAGCCCATTTGCCCTCCGGCAATTTGGTCGAGTGTGCCCTGGCTTCTGACAATAGTTGCAGAAGGCAATAGGTTGGGTTGTCTGGTAAGGAGCTGGCCTGAAAGGTTGCCTCATCTGGATCTTCGCTGCTCTGAACGGGCCCCCTCTTCCCATAGGTACAAATGGCCGCTTCATGACCTGCTGTCTCATCTGATCCCCTTGCTCCTTCTCAAACCCACACTCTACCTCCCGAGCGATGGTGAGAACCTCTGCATAGGTCTTCAGCTGCTGGGGCATCAGGTACATCTGAATCTTCATCTGTAGACCCTGCTGAAACCTGCTCGCTCGCTTCTCCTCGTCCGTTACCATATACGGCGCGAAGCGGCTCAGTCGAAGAAACTCCGCGGCATACTCGTCCACGGACTTGTTCCACTGCTGGAGCCTGATGAATTGCTCCTCCATATCTTTCTGCGCCGTAGCAGGGAAGAAGCGGCTGTAAAAACTCTTGGAGAAGGCGTCCCAAGTAACGGGCTTCTCCAGTCTAGCCTCCTCTGCGAGCCACCAAGTTCTCGCAACATCCTTTAACTGAATCTTAGCTACCTCAACTTGGTTCTCCTTCGGGACACGGGCTGCATTCAGTAGGTCTGCAGTGTCCGTCAACCATTGCTCAGCCTCCAATGGTTTCTCGCCTCCCGTGAAGATGGCCGGTTGCAGCCGTCGGAAGTCGGACACGTTCCCCGGCCTCTGCTCCTTCGGGGCTGCCAACTCCTGCCTAAGGAGCTCGGTCTGCTGTTGCTGATTTTCCATCTGCTGTTGCTGGTTTCCCAGCATGGTTTGAATGACCTTCAGGATATCAGCATTCTCTCCTCCTACGGGTCCATTCGGGACTTGCCCGATATTGTTACGACCCGATCGTCTCTCCATACCGAATGATAACTGGAATTGGAAACAAAGGAAAGGAGTTTAGGATACGAAGGAATTGATCAACGAAAGAAGCAAGAAGGACTCTATAACTTTGTACATTGTAGTTGGCATAAGCAAATTTCTAGAATTTGCTACTTGTTTGTACTTTAGGTTTGAGAGCCTAGGCTCTGATACCAACCTGTAACGCCCCGATTCCACGGATACGGGGACGTCACTGCGACGTATATACGTAGGTCAGAAAATGCCCCCACGTATATACGCTAAGCATAAAAGTACAACAAGAATCAGAGTACAACACAAAGCGTGGTATATTCATATGCCAACTATAAAAGTACTAATACAAAGTTATACAAGTTATGATAACTGTTACACTTTACAAGTGTTTTGTTTTCACAACCAAGTCCAAAAGAACATATACAAAGATATACACAAGATGCTCACGTAAGAGATGGAGACTCGTGAGCCAAAAGGAAGAGTCTGGCACGAGGGAACTAGATCTGATCAGCCTGCTCACTCAGATACGCTTGGTCCTCTATGGATGGCTCCACTTCGTTCCAAGTCTCAGAATCTGAATATGCAAATCCAAGGAATCAAGACATATAAACAATAAACAGCTATAGCCAAGTGGCTAAGATACATGAATAAGAAAGATGGAACAATATAAGGAATATCAACTAACAAGTATGAAAAGTATGAAGAGACAAAGTTCTAATACAATAAATCTACAGTTAACGTCTTATTATTATTACTTATCTTACTGTGATATCTAGCTATGTGACCCAGCGTCCCAGGGCACATAGATCCATATCCTAGTAAAACAAGGTTGTTATTGGAAATCAGCGGTTGTATCGACGAACTATGTTTACAGTGGATCCCGTACATGCCCGGGATAACGGTCCAGGATTGTTCCGTTGCTTGGTGACGGAAGCCAGCCGCTAGGCCATTCAGGAGGGACTTATGTATGCCCTTATCATGATGGTACCAGTAATAGAGGGAGCAAGCACTCCCCTCGGTCCCCTGGAGGCCCACAGGTCAGACCGGAACATGAGTTGCACAACATTCCTAAAAGCCACTGTAAACATGAACACATATCGATATCCGCATGTTTTCCCCCGACCCATGTGTAAGTTGGTCCATTTTATGCAAAAGTCAAGTGTATCATGCTTGGTTCAAGTGATGGCATGATAAGTGGTGATATTCACATTTTAACAAGTTATGGAGCTATGATATGTAATAACAAGTCATGAAACAGTATGAGATAATGTCTATCAAGTAACATGTCATGTAGTATCAGTTAAGAAGCAAGAACAAGAATAATATGCCACACGTGTATCAACAATAAGATCCAAATTCAGAATAGAATCAACCAAGTCAAACAGTCAGAATTAGTCGACTAGGTGGAAGGGTTAGTCGACTAATAGGGGTCTTAAGTCGACTAACAGTCTGAATTAGTCGACTAAAACTGGGAAACAGAGAGTTGGGTTTCTGTTTCAGGAAAGTTAGTCGACTAGAGTGAAATGTATAGTCGACTAACAGATACCTAAGTCGACTAATAGGGGTCTAAGTCGACTAAAACTGTGATACAGAAAGTTAGGATTTATTCCAGGAAATATTAGTCGACTAGGTGAAAATAGTAGTCGACTAGGGGTCTCAAGTCGACTAATATCTAGGCTAAGTCGACTGGGGCCGAGAGTTGGTGTTTTCTGGTCCAAGGAAAGATTAGTCGACTAGGCTAAAAATGTAGTCGACTAGGGGGTCTAGTCGACTGGTAATATGACTTAGTCGACTAAAACTGTGAAATTAGAAAGACTACGTTTCAACTAAGGTGGGTTAGTCGACTAGGCCCTAGGTTAAGTCGACTAATCGTGAAGAAAACAGAAAACAGAACAGAATTTCTGATGGTTGTTTGTTGGCCTAAAAATGGGATTTTTATGACACAAGTGTACATGAATGATCATCGTATGTACACAAAGAAGTAATCTAGTCTTGGTGAGTAAAAATACTCACTTTGAACGGTTAAATCGAGGCTTGACGAGTTCCGAAAAGATCGTGTCGATAAATATCACCAAATGATTCCACGGCGATACTACGGACGATCACAATCCAAAAGCAGTCGTTGCTTGAAAAGGAGATGAAGACCTTGTGGTGTTTTGGAGTTAGGGTTTGAGATGGAGAAGAAAATGGTGAAGGCTAATCTCTTGGTGAAGTGAAGAAAAGAGAAAAGATTTGTAAAGGAAAGGATTTATATAGGTTTTGATTTTTGTAAAGGGAATGCAAATAAAGAAATTGAGAGGGGTTTTGTGCAAAATAGGGGAGATGAGGTGTCTCCCTTGGCCAATGGTGGCCGGCCATGAGAAAGAGAGAGAGAGATGTATTAAATGAGGGAGGTTGGTGAGAATGTGTGGAGATGGAATTTTGGAAGAAATGGAAATTTGGAAAATGGAATTTTTTGTGGTTGTGAAGGAAGGAAAAGAAAATAGGGAAAAGGAAAAGAAAAGAATTGATAAATGAAGAGATTTTCTTGGTCTTGGAAAATGAAAATACCGGAAACACGGATTCCCAGGTTCAAGTCAAGAACGCGGGAAAACATTTCGGAAATACCGAAATCGTCCGAAATTCAAGTATTTCGGAACGACTCGTAAATTTTACCAAAATCAATAATAATATATGAAGACGTATAGTGAAATCCGTTTGAAGAAATACTTTATAGTTTTAAAACTAAAATCCCGGAATCAGTTACCTACCGACTCCGAAAGAATTTTCATAAATTCATAAAATTCTCAGAAAAAGTATATGGATAAGAAATACGATTCTAAGAAATAAAGTCTAAAGGACTTTCTAGAAATTCCTAACTGTTTGTGAAATAAAAATTCGGGAATCGATCAGCGACGCTGGTCGACACCGGTTTTGAAGAAATTCATTTTAATTTTAAAAAATTCCAGAAATTCACCAAAATCTAATATATTTGAAAATGATATTTGAAATTGAAATTGGTCAAATACGGGAAGTAATCGAAAAATACGATCGAAAATCAGAAAACGCAACTTAGTACGTATTACGGAAACGGGGTATTACAAGAAAGTTAATTGTCCAAAAGCTAAAGGGAAGAAGAAGGAGTCAAAGACTAAGGCAAATCTTGCACAGTGGTCAGTACTCAAGCCAGTACTTCAAAGTAAGTGGATCAGACTCGGACTCATCGATATTCTCTTTTTCTGTTACTACTCCTATCATTGCCTACTCAGGAGATACTGATTGGATATTAAATATTGATGCTACCTACCATGTATGCCCGAATAGGGATTAGTTTTCTAACTTTAAGAAACTAGATGGATGTTCAGTTGTTATGGCGATGATCATACATGTACCATGGAAGGTATAGGAACAATCCAGATCAAGATGTTCGATGGGATGATACGAGAATTGAAGGAAGTGAGGTATATACCTCAACTTATGAGAACCTTATCTCTGTTAGAGCTTTGAGACATTGGTCTTATGGTATCAATAAAGGATAGAGTCCTCAAGATGACCAAAGGCTCAACGGTGGTACTGAAGGCCGTCCTCTAGAACAATCTTTACTACTTGAAGGGTAGTAGTATTACAGGGCAAGTGGCGACCTCTACTGATTCAGATGATAACTCAACCAGGCTTGACATATGAGGCTGAGACATACAGGTGAAAAGTCTTTACAAGCTCTTGTAAAACAAGGATTATTGAAAGATGCCGGAACCTATAAGCTGAAATTTTGTGAACATTGTGTCATCGGAAAGAAGACCAAGGTGAAATTCAGCACATCAACTCATTGCACTAAGGGGATTCTGGATTATGTTCATACCGATGTTTGGAGACCTACCAAGACTGCATCAATTAGAAGTAATCACTACTTTGTGACTTTTATTGGTGATTATTCTAGGCGATGTTGGGTATATACCATGAAGCACAAAGGGAAAGCCCTAAAATTATTTGTGGAGTGGAAAAGGAATTTGTAGAGAAGTACGGAAGAAAATCAAGGTCCTCCATTCAGAAATGGAGGAGAATATAAGTCTGATTCTTTCCTTAAGCTATGTCGTGATGAGGACATAGAGAGGCACTTCACAGTGAGGGAAACACCACAACTAAACGGGGTAGCAGAAAAGATGAACATGACCTTACTAGAGAAGATTCGTTGTATGTTATCTAATGTCAGATTATCAAAGAATTTTTGGGCTGAGGCTTTGTAATATGCTTGCTATCTTGTCAACAGGTTGTCTTCGTCTGCGATAGGAGGGAAAACTCCTCTAGAGGTTTGGTCTAAAAAAACTGCTCCTGATTATAATTCGCTAAGGGTATTTAATTATCCAGCATATCATGTTAAAGAAGATAAGTTAGACCCAAGAGCGAAGAAGGGACTGTTCGCAGGATTCAAGAAAGGAACAAAAGGCTACAAAATCTGAGATCCTAAGGACATGAAATTTATTTTCAGCAGAGATGTCACATTTGATGAGGCTTCAATGTTGAAGCCTACAATCTCTCGACAGGAGAAGTATCGCAGAAGGTGGAGAATGATGCTAATCCACCATCTCTAGAAAGTTTAGTATCCTTGAGGATCATGCCCAAAGTGACACAAGGTAATGATCAAGTAGCCAAGGTAGATACTGATGATGAGGAGGATCAAGAACAGGTCATGGGTAATGTTCCTGAATCCAGTGCAGTTAGAAGACCAAGCAGGAACACGCGTAAACCAAGTTGGCTCACTACAGATTTGGTTATCGCCTATGCTCTTTCGGTCGTTGAAGAGGTAATCTCGTCCACACACAGGGAAGTTAAAATCAGTTCAGAATCAAAGATGTGGAAAGATGTCATGGAAGAAGATATGATTCTCTATACAAAATGACACTTGGGAACTCACATTGTTATCCAAAGGAAAGAAAGCAATTGGCTGTAAGTGGGTGTACGCAAAGAAACAGGGATCTCTCAAAGAAGATATGGTGCGCTACAAAGCCAGGTTAGTGGTAAAAGGCTACGCACAAAGAGAAGGAATTGACTGCAATGAGGTATTTTCTTCTATTATAAAGCATTCTTCAATTCGCATCATATTGGTTCGGTAGCACAGGACAAGTTGGACCTTGATCAACTCGATGTAAAGACTGCTTTTCTCCATGACGATCTGGATGAAGAGATCTATATCTCTCAGCCGACGGGGTTCAAAACTGCAGGAAAGGAAACATGATATGCAAGCTGAAGAAATCGCTGTATGGATTAAAACAATCTCTTAGACAATGGTACAAGCATTTTAGCAGCTTCATCAGAGGAAAGAGGTACACACTAGCCATTATGACCCATATGTGTATTATAACAAGTTACCTACAGGAGAGTATATCTATCTACTATTATATGTAGAAGATATAATTATTGCTTCAAAAATTAGATCCGCAATTGATGACCTGAAAAAGGATTTATCTCTTAAGTTTGAGATGAAAGACCTTGGTGAAGCAAGAAAGTGCTAGGCATGAAAATTGAACGAGACCGGAGGAATGGCAAGGTAAGCTTGACGTAAAAGGGGTATTTGCAAAGGGTACTTCAGAGGTTCAACATCGACAAGGATACGAAATCTGTAAGTACACCATTAGCTCCTCATTTCAAGTTAAAGTCACTATGTCTCAAAAACTATTGAAGAACGTGAATACATGCCTCGCATACCATATGCTAGCGCAGTTAGTAGTCTGATATATTAATGGTGTGTACACGACTAGATTTGTCACAAGCTGTCTCCATGATTAGTAGATACATGCATGATCCTGGAAAGGGTCATTGGGAGGCAGTGAAGTGGGTTCTACGGTAAAGGTACCATGATGTTGGATTGGTATTCGAGAAGGATTCACTGGGAAGTAGGAATGTATCAGATATATTGACTCCGATTATGTAAGAGACCTTAACAAACGCCGGTCCACAACGGGGTATGTATTTACATTATCTCAAGCACCGGTCAGTTGGCGCTCTATTCTACAGTCTACTATCGCATTGTCTACTACAGAGGTCGAGTACATGGCCATGACGGAAGTTATAAAGGAGGCAATATGGCTTCAAGGGTTGCTCGACGACTTGGGGATTGAACAGGATCTGCTGAAAATCAATTGTGATAGTATGAGTGCTATCTATTTAGCAAAGAACAGGTGTATCATGCAATGATGAAGCACATAGATGTCAGGTTCCACTTTATTTTGTAGATTCTTGATGATGGTAATATTCAGTTACTGAAGATTCACACAAAGAAGAATCCCGCCGATATGCTTACCAAGGTAGTGTCAGGAGTAAAATTTACACATTGTAAAACATTGCTCCATATCCTTCCTGTCGCATGAGCTTGTTGGAGCTCATTTGGATGAACTACGGATGACTTGATTTCTTGAGCAGGGTACGTAGGCAGCCACACTGGTGCAGCCACTTTCGAGTCGACAGATCCTATGCTAAAATCGGCCCAGATTTGTGAAATCTTCACCGACGTGGAGAATTGTAGGAAGAGAGATACCATCAGAGCAAAAGACAAAGAAAGACCGGTAGCAGTTACTGGTCAACCGGCTGGTCAACCGGTGTGCACCATCGATCGCAGCAGACAACTGGTCGACCGCAGCAGATAACTGGTCGACCGCACGATCGACCGACTGACATGGCTTTTCTCTCGGTTAGAGCGGTCGACCGCTCAGTCGATCGGGACTTAGGTCGGCCGGTCGACCGACAGACGGATCCTTCCAGATTTCGGATTTCTTTTCTGAATTGGAAATGAGTCCAATTGAGGTTTCTAATTCTTCTGGGTCTTCTTGGCCATAAATAAAGGGGTAGAGTCATCTTCATATGTATGCATGAAATTGTATTGATTATTGAATCAATAAAGCACTCTCTCTTTCTTTCCCCGAGGACGTAAGCAAATTGCCGAACCTCGTTAAATCTTGTATTTTGCTTTCTTCCTATTGTTTTCTTGTTCTTGTCATTGGGTGGTACTTCTCTACTGCATCTGTGACTGAATGGTTCCTCATTGATTGTTGATCTGCGCTCAACAATAATGGATCCAGATTTTCTCAAATTCAAAGGATAAACAAAAGTGTGTACTACTGAATACTAGTTTTATCCTGGTGCCATGTCCTTAAGCACTTCCATGTTGGAGATTGGAGTACCCGTTTGACAGATCAAGCTAGATATATGGTTCCTTGCAGTTTTTACGTTAGCCACTGAATGGAAATTTTTTGGGCTCTTATCACCAAGGTGCACCCAAGACTTCTTGCTTTTCTACCTCAACATATCCTCTTCCATGCCCAACCAAAAGGAGAGATCAGCTGGCAACTTGCTTTCCTTATCATGCATGATAATACGTAGAGGTTGGGATTGTAAACTTGAATGAACACTGGATAACTCTTTCCTGATATGAAGCACATTTTCTGAGGGTGAGGAAACTCCTTGCTTGCACCAATCTCGAAGAGATTATTTAACATACTTCAGCTTCATGGTAACCCTATACATTGGGACTCCATGTACATTGATAGCCCAAGCATTAGCTAGGAGAGCATCAAAACCAGCACACTTCAACCAATAGTTAAAGAATTTAAAAGTCTTTGATCCAATATTGGACTTACAGATTAGATGGATTAGCATGGAAGCTTGATCACTTCTACTTTGAGACAAGTACTCATAGTAAGATGTTGGTAGTATATCAAGCCATTCTCCACTGCAAAGAGATGTTTCTAATCTCCCAGTGATTCTCCTTCCAGCAACATTTTTGTTAATCCAACTCCAATACCCCCCAGAGCTTTTGAGATCAACATGTTACAAAATTAAATGCAGTTATTGAAAGGGCTGAGTTGTGCAAAACTGACAGCCTTTCCCCCCAACTTCTCATTTGAGTATCTTGCAGAGTTGAAATTCACCTGTGACCAGCCAAGGAGAGGTCAGAATATGATCAGCAATAGTTGATAAATCTTTCCAAAGGAGCTCTCTTCAAGCTTGAATGTTCTCCTCATGGACTAATGTAAGGTAGCCTTGCATACCTCCTTTATTGGCAAGAGAAAAAAAATTTGCTGATGACTTTTTGATACAACATTGCAGTCCCATACTCTTGGATCCTAAGCAACCCAAATCCTACTTGAGTCACTGACATCAAAATTGTGACATGTCTTCCAACCTCGGTACACACATTTAGATAGCCTATGCACATTCTTCATTGCAACTTTTGTTTCTGTTGGCCCAAGGGTACAATCACCATTTTTGTTTTGATGATCATAAAACTCATGTAGTTATGAGGTACTAATCAAATTCAAGAGTGTTCGAGTTTTCAGGGTTTAAGAGTTGTGATTTAGTTTTATTCTTCCATAAAATAAGATGTTAAAGTACTCAAGTTGATTCAAGTATGAGATTCAAGGTCGATGCTCAAAGCGTGAATTTTTTTAAGAAGCTCACTTGAAGGAGACATGAAAACTGAGTAACCCTTATAAGAATTTAGAATGTTCAAGTAATGGTTATTGAATTGATGCTCAAGAATATATCACACACACAAAAGATCTTTATCTAGTTTTTTTTTGTTTTTGAATAAACTTGTTTCTCAATAGTTTATTTACACATGTTCAATATTTTTTTGTTAAAATTTTTGTGTCTATACATATACATGAATTTCATAATTTAAATCTTGCCAAAACTATTTTAGTATATATATAGTGTATTTAAAAATCAGTTAGCATTCTTAAAACATCTTTATATTGCTTTTTGGGCTAGGTCGGTCAACCGCCCGGTCGACCTCCTAGGTGCAGAGGTTTCTGCACAGCTCTCGGTCGACCGTATGTGCATACGACCATGAACATGTATGTGAACATTTGTCTCTGAACATGTTTGTACGCATTTCAAGTTTTCAAGTTTCAAGAGCTATCAATTTCAAACCAATTTTTATAAATTTTAAGCTCTCAAGTTCATTCTTTTTATCTGAATTTTCTCTCACACAAGCTTCTTGAGCTTCATTTCTCCATTTTATACTCTAAAAAGTTGTAAAAGGAGAGAGTTTGTAATCTTTGTGGTCACCAAGAACTTGTAAACTTCATTTACTTTGTGCTCCCTCTAGTGTAGAGGATTTAAGGCTAGAATTATAGCTCCGAGTCTTGTGTAGACCGTTGTTGTTATGGTTCCTTTGTGAAATCCTAAGTGGATAGTAGAAATCGTTCACACGGTGAAGGCAGGGACGTAGAGCGAGTTTCTCGAATCTCGAAACAAATTCTTTGTGTTTGTGATTGTCATTTCTCTCACTCTTGGTCATACTCTTTGCTCATACTTGTTTTATTGCTTTCATTGTTTTTTATTCTACTTACTCTATATTGCTCACATTATTTATACTTGATGGTTTTTCTCATTCAAATAAGAAGGCAATTGTGCACCTCAACTCTTATTCAAGAGGAATTAAGAGGAGAAGTTTTAGAGCCCTTAATTGGGAATACGGTTTAACTTATTATTTTTGAGTTGACCGTTATTATTATTATTTTAATTGTTGCATTTCTGTATTAGATTAGCATTTCACCTATTCACCCCTTTCTAAATGACTTTCTGTTTCAATAAAACCAACCACAGATGGGTTGTATCTTGCTATATGATCTCTAACATCTCTCCTCCTACCCTTGTCATTCAATCCCCTCACATTCCAAATCAGTATAGACATTTAATTATCTTGACAGGCCCCTATAGAACTGGTTTGTCTCCTTGAGGCAAGAGGGACACCAACTGCTTTTCTTGCTTTGACAAATTTCTTGACAGTTTTAATTTATTGCACCATTTTTTTTCCATTCTGGTTGTTGACTGCAGCTGGAGGCGGGGGTCTATCCTTTGTCATACTGGTAGATTGTTGTAGGTGAGAATCATTTGAAACAGAGTCAACTTGCTCATGTGCAGGCCCAGAATTGCTAGAACCTGGACCAGTTTTAGTGACTCAACAATTGAGTCCATATTCAGGTTACATGCTGCAGTGCATGAAACTTTGTCACTTCTTTGATCCACTTGAACCTGGGTTGTATCTGGGGCATGAATTCCATGGTTATGATCATCTAAAGCAGTAGGATTGGGAGTTGCAGAGTCAATTTCAGATGGCAACAACATAGTAGGACTGGGCAAGAAAATTTTTGGTGCAGACCTGTGCATGTTTTGTCCTATTAGGACTGGATCTTCATTAGGCTTAGCAGGAACCTCCATAGCCTTGACACCACACACTTGGTCATCCATTTCTTCTTCAGAATCATCACCTTCAACTCCTTTGAATTGCTGGTCAATTGTTGGTGGAACTGTATCAGCAGTTGTGCCAGAACTATCAGCATTTGTGCCAGAACTATTGCAGTTCTGAACAGACCCGGTATTAGCAGTGGGAATCCATTTAGCTTGTGCAGGGCATTGGAAATTTAGATGACCAAAAGAAGAACATTTGGTACACGATGGTGGGATCTACTCATAAGTGATATCAACTTCAATTTCCTCCCCCTCTTTCACTTGCAAGTTGATAGATTTTGGAAGAGGTTTTGCTGCAGATACCTCAATGAAACTACGTGCACAAGAAAGTCTCTCCCCATTATCTGTAGACCTATCCATGTGGATTGGAGTTCCCACCATACTTGCAATCCAACTGATGATTGCCTTTGACCATAACTTCAAATGAAGAGACAGAAATTGAACCCAAATAGGAACAGAGGATAGAAGATCCCCATCTAGACATGTTTTTTCAGTCCACTTCTCTAGCACGATCAATCTACCATCAAATAACAAGGTCTTGTTTGAAGAACACTATCACACTTCTGCTCATCTCCGAATTTAAAGAAGAAGAAACCATTTTCTCTCAAGTGAATTTCAAGAGAACATAATGGTTTTCAGATCCTCGTGATGCAGGCCTTGAGATGCATATAGAAGGGCTTATTTCCAACTACATGATGACTAGAGTATTGCTCTATCTAGTTACATTAAATTAATTTCAGATCTAGGGATCTTACCACCATGAGATCGTTTAGGTTCAATGAAATCAAGTTTGCTACTTTCATCAAAGAAGTCTTCCGGCTTCACAAATTTGATTCCATGGATTTGCCATAGAGCCTGCCAGAAGCCTCCATTGTTGAACTTGATGAACTTGGCTTGGTGATGGCTTTTGGATATGTTGATTGGTGATATGTCGATTTGATTGTTGGTTCTTGCCGCTTCCATTGTTCATCCTCCAGCCAATAGAGGAAGTTTATTGTATCTGTGGTGCATGTTGCTTTCATACGTTGCTGGACCCTTTTACGTGAAACAACTATCCAACTCCCTCGCCTACATCCTCAGATTGATGCACATGCGTTGGATTGATGATTGATGTGGCAAAAGCATTGAAGTGAGGAGGATCAGCCAGCGGGGGACCCTAGGAGGAGCGGCCACCATTTCATCCAACACACACACACACACACACACACACAGACAGAGAAATGTACCTCGGCCGCTAGCTGAGAGAGACTCTCTCAGCTGGCGCGACGTGGCTGAATCTCAGTCACAAATCTTGGCGCAGTACTACCATGTCGTAGTTTTTTGTGAGAACTGCGACCAGGTTGCAATATTTTTGTGAGGATTGCTGCCATGGTCGTAGTTTTTTGTGAGGATTGCAATCATGCCATGGTCGTAGTTTTTTGTAGGACTGCGACCATGGTCGCAGTCCTAATTATACTGAGAATATATAAGTTTTTTAGGACAACGACCATGTTAAAGCGCCACTCGACCATGTGAAGCGTCATTGTAACCATATTGAAGCGCCAGCTGAGAGAACTCTCTCAGCTGGCAGCTGAGATACAGATACCTCATATATATATGTGAGAAAAATGTACCTCAGTCGCTAACTTAGAGACTCTCTCAGCTGGCGACGACGTAGCTGAATCTCAGCCGGTGACGACGTGGCTGAATCTCAGTCACAGATCTTAATTGCAACACTACCATGGTCGCAGTTTCTTATGAGGACTGTAACTAGATCGCAGTATGTTTTGCCAGGACTGTTACAATAGTCGCAGTGTTTTTGTAAGGACTACGACCATGATCACAGTGTTTTTGTGAGCACTGCGATTATGGTCACAGTGTTAATTAGACTGAGAATATCTGAAATTTTTTAGGATTGCGACTAGGTTACAGTGCCAGCTGAGAGAGTTCTCTCAGCTTGGGGCTGAGGTACATATACCTCTCTCTCCCCTATATATATATATATATATATATATATATATATATATATATATATATATATATATATATATATATATATGAGAGAGAGAGAGAGAGAGTGAAAGATACTTGTGTCATTTCAGATGGATTCGAGGACGAATCTTTTCCACTCAAATATAACCCTAAACATCAAATGCAAGATCCATTTTGTTAAATTAATCTACATTATTTCAAATAACTAAAAATCAAATTTATGTATTTTGAATACATTTTGCCCATTCATCAAGTAGGCACAAAATGGATAGTAGAAAATAGCACATTACTTAAGTCTACGCCTTTAGACATACAAATTCTCGATCCGACCATTTCATCATGATCTAAACACTTAAACACCCTCACACACCAATTTTTGTTATATTTCAAGATTTCTACACCTTTAAACTAACCAACTCACTATTTCGACCGTCAATTTTGCACCTACTTGATGGATGAGCAAAAAGTATTTAAAATACATGATTTTTTATTTTTGATTACTTGAAATAATGTAGATCAAGTTCAATGGAATGGATCTTGTATTCGGATGCCGTAGTGTTGTATTTGAGTGGGAAGGATTCGACCTTGAATCCTTCCAGAATGAAACAAATCTCTCTCTCTCTCTCTCTCTCTCTCTCTCTCTCTCTCTCTCTCTCTCTCTCTATATATAATATATATATAATATATATATATATATATATATATATATATATATATATATATAAACACATCCGTGCACAGGGACACACACACACATATGAGTTGGACTACAGATAGTGCAAAATAGCCATTTTTCTTTCCAATCTAATCTCACACAAATCTCAAACATATCCAATTGCTAGAAAAGTGTTAGATTTTCTACCCAAAAATTAATGAAGTTTGCAGTCTTTCAGATTTGGCACGAAGGAAGAGAGTGACAGAATTCTACAATCTGGACCATGGCTCTTTGATGGCAGATTGATTATTCTAAATCCCTAGTCTGAGGACATAGGCTTGGAAAGGGATTTGTTATCCACTGCCACAGTTTGGATACGTTTTCCATCACTCCACCTTAAGTTTTGGTCTAATACAATTATTAGCAAGTTGACAAGTTTAATTGGGACACCTATGTTCATGGATAAAGCAACTGCTATAGGTGAAAGACTTTCTTATGCTAGATGCTTCATAGAGATTGATGCCTTAAAGAAATTTCCAAAAAATGTTACATTAGAGATTGAGGAGGGAGAGACAATTGATGTGCCAGTTGAATTTGAATGGGTACCCCCAATCTGTAGGAAGTGTTGTTCTTTTGGTCATCAGGAAAATCAGTGCCGTTCCATACAAACATGGTTGCCAAAAGATAGGAACCCAAAAGTTAATGAACCTGCAGACTTTTCAAAAGTGCAGAATATCAACCCAAATTCAAGTGAATCTGAATCTTTTTTGAATATAAGTGCATGTGGAGTTTCTATAGGGGATGGTATTGGGGTTGCAAATGCTTTGGGAACTGGTACTGGTATTGAAGATGGAACTGGTGCTGATTTTAGAGCTGGAAACGTTGCAAACAGTATGAATACAAATGAATTTGGCATTGGTGTTGGTTCTGGAGTAGTAAATACTGAAGGAGTTACTCAAGATAACTAGTTTGACGCTAATAACAAAGATAAGGTTACTGTTGATTACAATGGAAGGACTGTTGCTTCGTCAATTAGTGAGGTTGTTAATGATGGTGCTGCTGCCAAGGTCATCCCACCAGTTTGTGTTGTAACAACCGAGAGAACTGCAAATTATAATATAGAAATGAGTGTTGGTACAAGAGGTGTTGCCAGGGTTATTCTATCAGATAAAATTGCTGACAGAACTGATACAACCGATATGGGTTCTGACAGAACTGAGTTTTATATAAGTGTGGTCAGAACTGAGTCTCAAATTGCAGTAAAGTCCAACACTATTAGAACTAATATCACTGATATATTGGATACCAGAACTGAGCCAGCTTCATCTAGAACAGGAACTCAACCTGCTAGTACTTAAACTAATAATACATATGTTGGTCCAATGGGAGTCAGAACTTAGGGTGTTAGTAGTGTTGCTCCTACAAATACTGAGAAACTTCTCAAGGGGGAGATTGCCATAGAAAATCCTGAATGGCTAAAACTTATTAAATCATGTAAGGAAAAAAGAGAGCAAGAAATCAGTATTAAACCACAGGAAAAGACACAAGGTGTCACATTCCGCTTCCAAAATACGTGAAAATGGAGTCGCGACGAGAGTTGGCGACGTATATACACGAGGAGAATATCCCACGTATACACGCTAAGCCTAAAGTAACCTGAATAATTATAAAATCTACTACGATAAATTAATATCACTGCAATACTACATATAGATGTTCACACATGATATCATATGAATAAGAAATGGAATGACAATTGAAAGCGATATATATATATATATATATATATATATATATATATATATATATATATATATATATATTATATATATATATATATATATATATATATATATATATATAAAGAATAAAGAATTAACAGAGATAAAGGTAAAATAGGAGTACCGGTAATTAAATAGAGAAAACTCCAGGTTCCTCAAGATGCATATGATCCTCTCTAAATACCTGATCTGCAATAAATAACTATAAATCTGGATTTGCAAATCCAGGGAGATAGAACTCTTAGTGAATATATAAGAATAAAGAGGAAAGTGCACGTGCAAGAATAGTGTGTACACATGATGAAAAATACATACCGAAAATAAGACTGAAAATAACATGCAGAATATAAATAGACAGTAAATACGGCAGTCAGTAACAGACTAGATATCCAATCATGCCATGTGTATCACCGCGTGTCCAACATAGCATACATGTATCAACAATGATATTTTTTATCAGAACCATATGTATAATCAGGTCAGGTATTTATCACAGTCTATATATCAGATGGGTAGAGTCATTTAGTGCTAGAGTCCAGTGTACAATTAGGTCATGAGCATAATCAGGTGTCAGTCATAACATGTATACATGTATCGGGTGAATACAATCAGTATCAGTACATTATGAACAGTTTGTTATTATTAATTATGTCATCGAACACTAATTGTCACCTGCAATAGACACATCTCATACTATGCCTGTTACACGTGTCAATCGAGATTCTAAGCTATTGAAATTGATTAGTTGAAAATATTGTCTATACTTTAGGTGGGTCCCGTATATAACCGGGACCACGGCCCAGATGCCTGGCGCTGAACTAGGTCGTACTGCTAGATACTACAATAACAGTAATATAGTAACAGTATGGGATATCAGTCATCCCCAGGGACCCTGCAGTGGACCCTATCTCGGCTGTGCAACCTATATCTTAGGTCCACCCAGAATACAGACATTGTCACCTTCATCAATTTTCTCATCTCAGTGTAAGGTGTCCATTTACATTATTACTCAATTCAGTTAGAACAATTAGTATTCATGTTATCTAGAATACTAGGACGATATAGTGATAGTAACAGTATAGTATAACGATAAACAGTAATCATATATACGGTGAACAGTAATAATAATAGTGGACAATATCAGTAACCATGTATACGATGAATAATAGAACTGTACAAGGTGTTACGGTCAAACAATTATTTCTCAATAACTTTCAATATCTATTAATACAGTGATAGTCTTGCACCGTCTAGTCAATGTATAATCGTATATAGAATTGATCAAAATCTCATCTACCGATATTAGATATAACAGTAACTAATCCATCGACTGGGCCTTCCACTATAGTTTTGATGATGATTAACTCATATAGTTATGTGTACTAATAATCTTGTGATTTTAGTTTCAGATTATTAATCAAGATGTTAGTTGGTGATTAGCTTCAACAAGATGGTTTGGAAGCTTTCACATAGTGATTCAAGAGCCCGAGCGACAAGATCATATATAGCACTCGTTGGAGTCAGGCTCGGTGGATCGAGTTTTGGATCGAGTCGGCTTGGAGACGGCGCTCTACAAGAAGACATAGGTACCTATTTTAGTTTTATATTTAGATCCATTTGTAAAGATTAGAATAGTATGATATGCTCAAGTTCACAACACACACGTTTCATGTTTCCGTTTTGGTTTTCGGTTTGATTGGTTTTACCGATCTTGGTTTTCATGAATAGATAGATTCAAAACAAGTTTACATGGTTTAATGTATATAAGATTTGTTCTATATACATGCATGCTTCAACTTCTTAGACAAACTTAGTTTGATAGTCTATTTCATGAGTTTAGTGTTTTGGTATTTTTAACAAAACATTATTTTGGAATTAAAGTCAAAAACATGGATATATATATGTTCATGTATATTGGACTTATATCCATATGCAACTTGCTTCAAAGTGTTTAAATATCATGTTTTTATATTTAGATGAGTTTTGGACAAAACGTATTTTCAATTCAAAAATTCAAGTTTTAGAAAATACGGTTTTTGATTTTTGGCAAATTTCTATAACGAAAAATAAATGGTTCAAAATGTTTGAAATTTGTGTTGAAATTTTTAACACAAGTTTGTATATCAATGTAAAATGATAAAACTATTTTTGTGTATTTTTAGAAGATTTATGAGAATTTTTAGAATTAAAAATAACATGTTTTTCTGATCAGAACTGCCTCTGTCAGGCTAGGTCGGTCGACCGAACGGTCGACCGTACCAAGTAGCCGGTCGCCCGTAGAGGTCGACTGACGTGCACGGATACGTGCACGCTGGCTGCCCCCATAAGCCGGTCGACCGCACGGTCGACCGACTGAGAGCTCTCGGGTTACACCCGGTCGACCGAGCGGTCGACCGGCCAGAGAGTCGTTGCTCTCTGGTTCTGGGGCCGGTTGATCGCCTGGTCGACCGGTAGCTGCCAGCGGTCAAAAAGTGACTGTTGGACGGTCGACCGACCGGTCGACCGGTAGTTTATTTTTGGCAGTTTCTGCTGCCAACGGCTATAATTTTCTGGGGGCTATAAATACCCCATTGGAAAGAGGTTTTCTCTAAGATTTTTGGTGCTAATTTTTCCTGACTCTCCAGTATTTTCACAGCAATCAAAGAAGTTTTTGGGTTTTAAATTGAACAATCTATTAGGTGTTTTTTTGCTAGGGTTTGAAAAATCAAAGAAAAGGGTTTTTAGGGAAAGTGTTTGATTCAACTTCTTTATTTTGGTTTCTAGTTTTTCCCAAGGATTTTCTTTGAGTTTTTGATTTTCATTCCTTTAGTTTTCTCCACACTTGAGCTACATCTACTATCTTATTCTATAGGATCTTTGTGTTGGAAAAGAGATTGTTTGTGGTCTTTTGATCATCAAGTTGTAAATCCCCTATTTGCTTGGCTTTGTGCCTTTCCCTCATTGTGTTGAGCAAGTGGGTTGCATCCCTCAAGGTGTGAGGAGATCCTTGTGTAAGCTTTGTGCTAATCCCTCAAGTTGTGAGGTGATTATTTGTTGGCTTGGTGTTGTGCCTCAAGGAGGAGGTTGTGTTTATAAGGAGAGGAGTTGGGTACTCCTTGTGATTGTATTGCCCCAAATTCTCGGTGGAGGTTCCCTGTGTGGGAGTCCTTTGTGGACAAGCTAGTGCATTCGAAATCCTTCTGGGTGAAGGCGGGGACGTAGAGCTGGGTGCTCGAACCTCGAAACAAATCTTGTTGTTTGCGCTTGATCCATTGACTCTTACTCTCTCTCTCTATATTGTGCCTTGCATTATTTCACAATTATCATTCATATCTATTTGCTTGGCTAGCTTGTATGTGCATCAATTGTTGTAATTGCAATTAGTTTTTAAATTCCGCATTAAGTTCACTAGATTAGCATCATCACTTATTCACCCCCCTCTAGGTGATTTTCAATAGTCTCAATGATCATCGTGATCATTAGTCAAGTCCATGCCAAAATATCTGATACTGTAAATCACCAGTCTAGTAAATAGTTAATCAACTCTTCATCATTACCAATCTACTCTAATCCTTTAGGTTACTAATAACTGAGATCAAACGATAACTACTATCAAACTCTGAATATATAATATGGGCACCGATATTAATGAAATCACTCTCACAATAACTCTATCTCTATAATCGAATAACTGAAGTAGTCAAGAAACAATCATGAAGTACTGAATATATCCTCGAGATTAACTAAAATAACAAATACTGAAATCACAAATAAAGAATGGAATATCCTTAAAATCAGACTTATCTGACCATAATTAAGATCATAAATAAAGAGTGTAACGTCCTTAATCAACATAACATCTCGATCATCTCTACATCTAATATCCAATGTTGATAAGATCATCAGTACTCAATCAATATCATCAGGGTAAACTCGAAAGTCCTTTTTTCAATAATTCAAACCAAGTTCATAATTAAAGAGTGTAACATTCTCTATTAATATGAAATCTAGACCATCCCTAGATCTAGTAATCAATATCAATGAGGTCAATAATACATCAGTCAAGCTCATAAATGGGAGAATCCAAAACTAAGAGCTCATAACGGTCCAAAAGTCAGTCCCATCGTATCACCAAAATTAAGGGTATTATATTCACACATCTGAACATAATTGATTTGTCACATACATTGCATTTATATTGTCACTTTACCACACTTGTTAGCTAATAAATTCTATTAATAAGTTGTCTTTTTCTTTGCTAAATGTAGGCCCACGTGCTTAAAGGAAAAAAGGAGAAACAAGCCCAAAAGCCCACCAATTTCTGAATTAATTCAGAATAAATTTGAAGTGAAGAAAGCTGGGCTAAATCCTGACAAATCAAGAGGTTGAGAAAATCCTCCATGAATTGAGTGGTTGAAGCCACAGAATCAAGGTTGTTTCGTCAACAGTTGGGAGCAGAAACCAGAAATCCAGAAGCATATACGCGACCAACATCAAAGCAGGAAGCTACCCCCCTTTGGTGTGGCCACGTGGCCACATGGGCCGCGTTTTCGCGGCACAACAGAGTCTGTTGGGGAGCGTTTGCTTCCCCAATCTTCCCGGGATTCGCCTCCTTTGGTTTTTGGCTATAAATACCTCTTTCAGCAGAGAAAAAAGCAGCGAAGACTAGGATTAAGTTTTGCATTTATTTTCTTAGGATTTAGGCTCTTTGTTAGCTAGAAAGAAAGTTGTGATCTTACTTTCTAAGTTGTAGTCCAGTTTCAAAACTTGTGAGAGAGAGGACTGAGAGCTTGTACTTGAAGATTGAAGTGACAGCAATACAAAAGTTGAGCCAATTTCTCTTCCACTTGCAGTACAGTATGGGTTATATTATGTCTTTGTTTTCTTCTTCTTTCTCCATGGATAACTAAATATCTTTCTGGGCTTGCTATCGAACTCTCTCTTGCTTTTCTTCTCTTTTGTTTTTAAAAGAAAAAGACCCGATGACTCATATGAATGCCTTAATTAAAAGCCTTTCTTTTTTAAAGTGTTCTTGAAGGCACATGAGGATGGGTTTGGATGTTGAATTCACAACTCTTTCATGAACATCTCTTGAATCATTTTTAATTTATTCTTGCTTCTTCGCGCTTGATTTTTTAACATTTGATTCTCCGATTTCTTGAAGAAAAAGACTCAACTCTTCTAACATCTTATGTGCTTTACTTAAAGCTTTCTAAAAGACAACTCTAAGTTTTGCAAATGATCATCTAAGGGACTTAGCATTTTAAGAGAAGAATAACCAATTGAGTTGTCAGATAGTGAGCCCAGACTTTCTTTATTATTCCAAAAAATAACACAATTTCTAAGTTTTCTAAATCACCTTCTCCAAAACCTTTTCTAAAAGTTGCAATTTTTCTTTCATTCATCTCTTTCTTTCCATTCTCTTTTTCCTAAAAAAACGAACATAATTCCTTGTTTTAAAAACGAATCACCGAAAAGCTTCCATCGCATCCCTCTTTGTGGACACGACCCGTTAGCCACGAGCTACACGGTAAATTCTTGAACTCATTGGTTGTTTCTCTTTATTTTAGCAATCAATTTTTGGCGTCGTTGCCGGGGAGGGAACGGTGCAGTTGTTTTAACAAGTTTTATGTGTTTGTTTCAGGAACTTGAAGATCAAGATCTAGCATTCAAGCTTTGCTAAGAAGACTTGCAAATTCTGTGCCCCTACTTTCGAAAGTAGGAAACAGAATTTCAAGAAATTGCTTTGCAAAATCTGAAAATTTTCACTGGACTACTAAAAACTTTGTTTTGCAGGACATATTGCTCGCAAGAATTTTAGTTTTTATATGTCATATTTGTGCTAGTTTCACTATCCAACATTCCTGTTTTAAGTCAACAGTAAAATATTCGTTGAAAAGTTAAAAATTGATTAGACATTTGCATTCTAGGCACGAGTCTTTTCAATTCCTTTACTTTACTGTTGAAGAGAGCTGGAGACAAGGTATGTATGCATAGCATATAGTTTAGGAAACATTCTTGGGTGATTTTGCTTTTGAATGCTACTTTTTTATATCTTGCACACTTTGCACGAATCAATTCTAAGGGCAAAACCCAAATCAAGATAAGGTGGGGAAGTCATTACTCTTCCTTGGCCCACAAACCATCTCCAAGCACGCACAACCTAAGTCTAAATAAAATCTGATAGACGTTGGCCTTAGGGACATCTCGAACTCACTAGGAGATTATCCTAAAGAGGGAAGGTGTTGGAAATTGACTCCTGCCAAATCAGTGTCTAGGAAGGGGATTGAGGGCCGAAAGCCCGAAGATTGGTGGTTATTTAATTAAGGAATATCTTTGACGGAAAACCTCCCACCAATCTTGCCCTGACCTGGCTGATTAGCTTATGGTCAAAGTCTACATTCTACCTCTAGTGGACAATCAACCAGTTAGGAGTTGTCTAGGTCGAGGTTACCTTAGACTAGGCTTGGTTGATTTCTATTATTGACTGTTGGTTAAACTTGTTTGTGTTTGTGATTGTGTATGCATCTGTGGTCAAGAGACCCAATTCATCTAGGTTGACTAGAAACACATCACCACCCAAGTTTGAACCAAGACCTGATCCGGTAATGGCTCAATCCACATCACTGCAGGATAGGTTCTACCCGATTAGGACCTCACTTCCATCTTGCATTTCACTTCCATCGGTTGGTGAATACAATTTCGAGCTCAAGCCTCAATTCATCAACACACTCCCCAAGTTTCATGGTCTAGAGTCCGAAGATGCCTACTTTTTCATAAGAGAATTTGAGGAAGTATGTCTAATGATGAAAATCTCACACCTTGTAGACGACGCTATTAGGTTGAGATTTATCCCATTCGCACTTAAGGACCTAGCAAAGAAGTGGCTCTACAGCTTAGCAGCCGGTTCCATCACGTCTTGGAATGGTTTCATCAAGGTTTTCTTGAAGAAATTCTATCCTATCCATAAAATCGCTCTCATTAGGAAAACGATCATGCAATTCAAGTAAGAACCTAGTGACCGTTCTGGAGGTACTTTGAACGCTTTAAGGACCTCCTTGTCCAATGTCCATACCATGGAATAGAGAAATGGCGACAATGCCAAATTCTCTATGACGGTTGAGACTATTCCACCAAAACCCTCTTAGAAAGTATGTGCCAAGGGGTTTCTTGCAGAAAGATGAAGATGAAGGATGGGATTTGTATGAAAATTTAGCTGAGAAGACCATCCAATGGGAATCTGCTAGTGAGACCTCTAAGAATCCTAACTCCATCTCTTCAAAAGGAGGTCTCCATTCCATAGAATCGTCCATCGCTAATGAGGCTAAGTTAGCAAACCTGGATAGAAGACTGGAAGCTCTAGAAACGAAAGAACCAAGTCCAGTCAATCAAGTCAGCCCGAACCAATTTTCACCCCCGGGCTGCACTTACTGTCAAGCCATGAATCATGTGTTCGAGGAGTGCCCAGTATTTCAGGCTCAACAATCCTACCATGAACCGATGAATGCGGCCTTTTCAAGGCCGAACAATAACCCTTACGCTCCAACGTACAATCCCGGCTGGAGAAATCACCCTAATTTCTCATGGAGCCAAAACAACAATGACCATTCACGATCCAATCATGCTAGCCACTTCCATCATGATAATAATTCTTCCAATCATCAACCCAACTTCTCCAATTTCTATAATAATTCTCCCAACCATCCACCAAACTTTCCGAATTATCAACAGAACTTTCCTAATCAAGCTCCACAATCCTCCTTCCAGAATCCTCAATTAGAAAGGAGAATGACTGACTTTGAAAGAAACATGGAACGATATATGAAAAACCAAGACTCTCCCATGCAAACCATTCAGAGGTTAGAGGTTCAAATGAGTCAACTAGCCAACCCACAGAATGAGAGACAAAAGGGTACCCTGCCTAGTCAGCCAGTCACCAATCTGAGGAATTCCCAACAAGCTCATTTGGCTGAGGATCCTTCATTCAATCAATGTCATGCTATCCATACATTGAGGTCAGGAAAGAGAGTTGATAACCAAGTGTCAACACCACCAATTCCAATTCAGTACAACCAAAATCAAGCCTCCACCTCATCTAATCCAATTTCTTCCAATTCTGACGAGTCTGAAAAAGACAAATCAACCAGCCAGGTGCATCAGCCTATAGTACCATTTCCTAATAGGCTGAAAAACAACAAGCAAAATCCTCACATGGACAAGATAATCGAGATGTTTAACCAAGTGAAGATAAATGTGCCACTTTTTGATGCCATCCAACAAGTTCCTTCCTATGCTAAGTTTCTTAAGGACATGTGCACCAAGAAGAGAAAGACTAATGTTCCTAAAAGGTCTTCTTAGCTACTAATATTAGTAAGCTATTTTCGGGTCCTATCCCTGTTAAGTACAAAGATTCAGGTAGTCCCACCATTGCCTGCACAATAGGACAAGCCGAGATTAGTCGTGCACTTCTTGACTTGGGGGCGAGTATCAACTTGCTTCCATTCTCTGTTTATCAACAACTCGGGTTGGTGACCTTAGTCCAACTCGAGTCACCATCCAACTGGCTGATCGTTCTGTTAAAGTTCCAAAAGGGAAAATTAATGATGTCCTGATCCGGATAGGAGAGTTCATATACCCTGTCGATTTAATAGTTCTAGAGATACAACCTGTGTCCAACTCTAATCGTAGGGCTCAAACTCCTGTCATCCTAGGTCGACCATTCCTTGCTACTGCTAATGACATCATCAATTGTAGGAATGGGTCTATGAGGTTAACCTTTGGAGACATGACTAGAGAAGTCAATGTCTTCAATCTAGGAAAACAACCCCGCGATATCGAGGACCAAACATTTGAAGTCAACCTAATTGAGAACTTGACAAGTGAACACGGGGAAGAATTGAAATCAGAAGTGGAGATTGACTTCGAGTTAGAGTCTGATGACTTTAATCTTGATCAGGTTGTAGATTCTGCTGTGAATTGGGCCTCAAACCCTATTTCACCAACAATGGAGCCAACAGATTTAACTAATCCCTCTAGTGAGCCTTCCTTTTCCTTAGAATTAAAAGCCCTACCTGCGCATCTCAAGTACGCCTATCTAGGCGAACAAGAGACCTTTCCCGTCATCATTGCCTCCCATTTAAATGACGGGGAAGAAAAGATTTGAAAGCAATTCTAAGAAAACATAAGGAAGCCATCGGGTGGACTATGACTGATATCAAGGGATTAAGTCCAACCATCGTTCAACACCGCATCCATCTCAATGAAGACGCCACACCCAAGAGAGACCCGCAGCATAGGTTAAACCCTATAATGCAAGAGGCTGTTCATGCTGAAATCATAAAACTCTTAGACAATGGGATAATTTATCCCATTTCTGATAGCCAATGAATCAGTCATGTCCACGCGGTCCCAAAGAAATCTGGTTTCACCGTAGTGGAAAACAAGAACAAAGAGTTTGTTCAAACTCGACTTCCCACGAAGATTTGAGTTTGCATTGACTATAGGAAACTGAATGCTGCAACTCGTAAGGACCATTTTCCACTTCCCTTCATTGATCAAATGCTTGAACGTTTAGCGGGTCACGAGTATTACTGTTTCTTGGACGGTTACTCGGGCTATAACCAGATCCCTATCGCTCCTGAGGACCAAGAAAGACTACGTTCACATGTCCATTTGGGACTTTGCTTATCGTCGAATGCCCTTCGGCTTATGCAATGTCCCAGCAACGTTTCAACGTTGCATGTTGAGTCTTTTCTCAGATATGGTAGAACGCTTCTTAGAAATCTTCATGGATGATTTTTCCATCTACGGAGATTCATTCACTCAATGTCTCCACCATCTTGAACTCATCCTCCAACGTTGTGCTGAGAAAAATCTGACACTGAATGGGAGAAATGCTACTTCATGGTAAAACATGGAATTATCTTGGGTCATGAAATCTCCAAGAAAGGAATTTAAGTGGATAGAGCCAAAATCGAGGTTATTGCTAAGCTTCCCATATCTAAATGCGTTAAGGACATTAGATCCTTCTTAGGACATGCTGGTTTTTACCGACGATTTATCAAGGATTTTAGCAAAATTGCTAGGCCCTTGACTAATCTGTTAGCTAAGGATGTGTCCTTCACTTTCGATGCTGAATGCATAAATTCTTGGGAGAAGCTTAAGAGTGAGCTTATTTCTGCACCAATCATATCTACACCGGATTGGTCTAAGCCGTTTGAGATCATGTGCGATGCTTCTGATTTTACCATAGGCGCTGTCCTAGGACAATGCATTGATAACAAGCAGCATGTGATCTATTACTCTAGTAGAACTCTCAACGATGCACAACTAAACTACACTACGACCGAGAAGGAATTCTTGGCAGTAGTGTTTGCCTTAGAGAAGTTTCGTCCCTACCTACTAGGGTCCAAAACTACTGTTTTCACCGATCATTTTGCGCTTAGGTACCTTATGATGAAGAAGGATGCCAAGGCCCGACTCATTCGTTGGATCCTCCTTCTTCAAGAATTTGATCTTGAGATTCGAGATAAGAAAGGCGTAGAAAATGTCGTTGCTGACCACCTCTCACAGATTCCTAATTCTCCATGCAATGAATTACCCATCAATGAGGATTTTCCTGATGAACATCTCTTAGCCATTTCTAGGGAACCTTGGTTTGCTGATATAGTGAATTACTTAGTCACAAACCAAACTCCGTCTCATTGGTCTAAAAATGATGTTTACCGGTTCTTATCCCAAGTCTGGTATTTCTTTTGAGAGGAACCGTATCTTTTCAAGTACTGTTCTGACCAAATTATTAGGAGATGCATTCCCGATGAGGAGGTTAGGAGTGTTCTGTCTTTTTGTCACGAACTTGCATGCGGTGGACACTTTGGTCCCCGCAAGACTGCTAAAAAGGTGCTCCAAAGTGGGTTTTATTGGCCCACTCATTTCAAGGATGCTTATGAATTCTGCAAGACGTGTCCTAGATGCCAAACGGTAGAAAGGATTTCACATCGAAATATGATGCCCCTCAACCCAATTCTAGAAATAGAACTCTTTGATGTTTGGGGCATCGACTTTATGGGTCCATTTCCTAACTCATTTGGAAACCAATACATATTGGTTGCTGTGGATTACGTGTCCAAGTGGGTAGAAGTCATTCCGTGTAAAACTAATGATAACAAAATTGTCATCAAGTTTTTGAAAGAAAACATTTTTTCCCGCTTCGAACCCCTCGTGCTATCATCAGTGATAATGGCACCCACTTTTGCAATAGATCTTTTGAGGCCCTTATGCGAAAGTATGCCATAACTCACAAGTTGTCCACACCATATCATCCTCAAACCAGTGGGCAAGTTGAGGTTTCAAATAGACAAGTAAGCTTATATTGGAGAAAACTGTGAACCAAAACCGGATAGATTGGTCTATCAAACTTGTAGATGCTCTATGGGCCTACAGGACCGCTTTCAAGACAATTCTAGGAATGTCTCCCTATAGGTTAGTCTATGGCAAACCTTGTCACTTGCTCGTTAAGTTAGAACACCGAGCCTTATGGGCAATCAAGCAGTTGAATTTCGATTTGACTAAGGCCGGTGACCTTCGGAAATTACAAATTTCTAAATTGGAGGAATTGAGAAATGAGGCCTATGAAAATGCTAGGATCACTAAAGATAGAGTCAAGATTTTTCATGACAAGCACATCATCAGAAAGACATTTGTCCCTGGAGAAAAAGTCTTACTCTATAATTCTAGGCTTCATCTCTTTCCAGGGAAATTGAAATCGAGATGGACTGGACCATTCGTTGTAAAAACCGTGTTTCCACACGGTGCAGTTGAGATCAGTGACCCCAAGAATGAAAATGACTTTAAGGTAAACGGTCAACGCCTTAAACCTTTCTTGGAATCGGTGCCGGTAAATGAAACGGCAATGGGTCTTTTTGACCCAGTGTATCGGTAACTTTCCTCTTTTCCATTTTATTTCATGCACTTATACATTTCTTTCATACATTGGGGACAATGCATGAGATAAGTGTGGGGGAGGGTTTTAACATGACTGATATTAAAAAATAAAAATAAAAAGGGTGGACAATATTTTGATATATTTTTTGTAGGAAATTAAGTCATTTTAAGGAATAGGAGAATCATAATTAGGATTTCTTACACTTGGTCAAAATAAGATAACTTGTTTGATTTTTAGGGTCAGGAAGAAAATTTGTAAAAGTAATTTAGTCTTGATATTTACCTTGATGACATGCACACAAAATACACTTACACACTTAGGGTTTAAAAACAGAGACTCTTATGCCTTAAAAAAAAAGTCTAATTATTAATTAGCTAGGTGCTTTGGCCTAAGCAAGCCTTAGTATTTATGCAAAAGATAATTAGATAAGTTTGAAAAAAAAAGAAAAAAATGTGTATCTTCTGACTAAGCTGGGTATTTATGCCTCATGAAGCATAGATATTCATGCCTAAAAGGGGTACATCGTATAAATAAAAACCTTGATTTCGTGGCTTTATCTGCTGAGTGTTTAAGTCCTTAGGGGTGTTTTCTCACCTGGTGCCCTAAAACTGTCCGGTTTGGGTGTCATCGACTGAATGCTCGTTACATGGGCAGATTAGAAAGCCTAATGAAATTGAGGAATAAATTTCACCAAAATAAATAAATATAAGGCATAGGAGTTAATGTTGAAAAACCCTTAGTAAACTTCACAGTCACGATGGTGCATACGACTCAGGGTAAATTAATAGACTAAATGAGAAGTACAATTTGACTCCTTACTTTAATTGATGATATGTTTTTGAATAGAGACTAAGTTTAAGAATGAAAGATTTGATATTCCTATAACTTATAGATCACTTAAGCTCTCACAAATATACTTCAAATATTCTCCCCTTCAAAAAAAAATGCTTTTCAAAAATACTAACTTTTTTCTCTTTCTTTTTGGATTTTGTGGGTGTAATCCGCTGAAACCCTCACAAGACAAAACTTGTCCTCTAGGGGTGACCTAGAGTTTAACGGCTTGTTGCACATGCTCAGTGCAATCGAGTGACCTGCGGAAGTGGTCTAATAATTGATTCGAGTTAGTCTGATGTTTTGCTCGAGGGCGAGCAAAAGATAAGTGTGGGGGTGTGATTTGTCACATACATTGCATTTATATTGTCACTTTACCACACTTGTTAGCTAATAAATTCTATTAATAAGTTGTCTTTTTCTTTGCTAAATGTAGGCCCACGTGCTTAAAGGAAAAAAGGAGAAACAAGCCCAAAAGCCCACCAATTTCTGAATTAATTCAAAATAAATTCGAAGTGAAGAAAGCTGGGCTAAATCCTGGCAAATCAAGAGGTTGAGAAAAATCCTCCATGAATCGAGTGGTTGAAGCCACAGAATCAAGGCTATTTCGTCAACAGTTGGGAGCAGAAACCAGAAATCCAGAAGCATATACGCGACCAACATCAAAGCAGGAAGCTACCCCCCTTTGGTGTGGCCACGTGGCCACACCAGAGCCGCGAAAACGCGACCCAAGCCGTGTTTCCGCGGCACAACAGAGTCTGTTGGGGAGCGTTTGCTCCCCCAATCTTTCCGGGATTCGCCTCCTTTGGTTTTTGGCTATAAAAACCTCTTTCAGCAGAGAAAAAAGCAGCGAAGACTAGGATTAAGTTTTGCATTTATTTTCTTAGAATTTAGGCTCTTTGTTAGCTAGAAAGAAAGTTGTGATCTTGCTTTCTAAGTTGTAGTCCAGTTTCAAAAACTTGTGAGAGAGAGGACTGAGAGCTTGTACTTGAAGATTGAAGTGACAGCAATACAAAAGTTGAGCCAATTTCTCTTCCACTTGCAGTACGGTATGGGTTATATTATGTCTTTGTTTTCTTCTTCTTTCTCCATGGATAACTAAACATCTTTCTGTGCTTGCTATCGAACTCTCTCTTGCTTTTCTTCTCTCTTGTTTTTAAAAGAAAAAGACCCGATGACTCATATGAATGCCTTACTTAAAAGCCTTTCTTTTTGAAAGTGTTCTTGAAGGCACATGAGGATGGGTTTGGATTTTGAATTCACAACTCTTTCATGAACATCTCTTGAATCGTTTTTAATTTATTCTTGCTTCTTCGCGCTTGATTTTTTAACATTCGATTCTCCGATTTCTTGAAGAAAAAGGCTCAACTCTTCTAACATCTTATGTGCTTTACTTAAACCTTTCTAAAAGACAACTCTAAGTTTTGCAAATGATCATCTAAGGGACTTAGCATTTTAAGAGAAGAATAACCAATTGAGTTGTGAGATAGTGAGCCCAGACTTTCTTTATTATTCCAAACAACAACACAATTTCTAAGTTTTCTAAATCACCTTCTCCAAAAGCTTTTCTAAAAGTTGTAATTTTTCTTTCATTCATCTCTTTCTTTCCATTCTCTTTTTCCTAAAAAAACGAACACAATTCCTTGTTTTAAAAACGAATCACCGAAAAGCTTCCATCGCATCCCTCCTTGTGGACACGACCCGTTAGCCACGAGCTACACAGTAAATTCTTGAACTCATTGGTTGTTTCTCTTTATTTTAGCAATCAATAATCCAAACATCATGCATCCCATCTAAATATCAATCATGACCCAACGAAAAGAATACAAAGTTCAAATCAATTCTCGCTCTAACTAAGTCATACACAGATCTAAGTATCAGTAAAATAGTCTGTCAATAAAGCAACGTCATATCTAACACGTCCTCAATATCCAATGAGTTCTGGTCAGAATAATCATCAAATAATTTGTCTGACAATTGCTTTACATAAACATAGTCCATCTATCCTCACATATGAATTAGGCTAGCTGATCAGTAGATCAAATCTAGTAACAGTCCAAGATATATTACAACTAGTCCTTAGTCAATAGTGATGAACTACTAACACATGAAATGAGGCTGATAAGCACTCAGATATGCTATATAATCAAGTGAATATTCACTGATATCTCATGAAATGATACGGATAATCATACTGGTAACAAAAGGCTGATGGTCACATTAAATAATATAACATATATATACTATTGTCAACGATAAATAAGAAAATGATACAAGAATAAACACTCATATGAAATGATGCAGTTCTGGATCTGAATCGCCGGCTGGTTGGCTCTGTACAAACTGGTCCGAATCTTTAAATCAACTCATGGATCTGTCTTCAAATTTCCTGTGTATCGGGTCCAAAAAGGGCACAAATATGAATCTCATGTAATGGGTTCGGATCATTGAACACGCAACCAAACGCTTTTAGACACGTACACATATACAAGCACGGATATGCACTCTACACATACGTTCGTACAGTCAAGCATGCATATATACATATACACTCATATACACTACATATACATAAATACATATATGACCACATTATTATACATGGATACACATATATATACACATATCCAACCTAAATGTGCACACTCATTACCCACGCATATAACACACATATTTAAAACACTACACATGCATTAATAATATACAAACCCAAACAACCACCCATATACATAATTACACTAGATACTCAAAATGAAAAAGGAGGGAGATGAGACACTCACAACCAAGGAAGAGGGAGTACGACCATGGTGATGGCCATCGACGGAGGCGCTCGCCAGAGAAGGTGGAGGAGACGGCGATGATGCCATGGCTCCAAGGTGATGTTCGCACTCGCCGATGAAGAAGACGGAGTTTCGGGGGCTCAGCCAAGGGTAGCTATGGCCCGAGAAGGGGAAGTTCAGCCCATGGTGTTGTTGGCAACGCCAAGGAGATGGAAGTGAGCATGGCAAGGGGAAGGGCTTGGGTTCATGGCTTCGATGTCGGCCCGACATCGATGGAGAAAATGTGTTGGCCCAGGGGTGTGCTATGGATGTGCGTGGTGGGGATCTCGACATCAGAGGGAGGCCTCACGGCCTGGCCAAGGGAAGTTTGAGGCGTAGGGATGCAAGAAGGCATGCGGCAACCTTGATGTTGTGCACAAGTAGAGGGAGCTGCCGTGGGGGTCTTGGGTGGATTCTGGGTGCTCCGGTGGGGCTCCGAGTGGAGGAGGGGAAGGCGCCATGGAGGTGGAGTCGTGGGAATCCAGTGGAGAGAGGGTGGTTGCCATGGTGCTGTGGGTGGCCTTGGACTGGGCTGTTGGGCTCATGGTGGTGTGTTCACAACTTGGAGGAGATGCGTGGAGTAAAGGGATAGTTGTGGAGGTGATGGAGAAGGGTATGTCTAGGGTTGCGATAGGAGCACGGGCTGAGAAGATAGGTCGCTCAGGGATACTTGGTGCGGCAGCCACAGGAAAAAGAAGATATAGTAAGGGGGACTAGGGTTTTGTGTTTTCAGATTAGTGATAGGTTAGATGATATAGGGTAGAGATAATGGGTGGGGATAATGGGTAGGGATTTAAAGATGGGTTTGGATTTGGGTAAGTTAGGATTATGGGGATTAGGTTAGGGATTTGGTTTAAGATAAGATATGATTTTTTAGGATTTGGATTAAGATAGGATTTGAATGGGTTTGGGGTTTAGGAAAATGAAATAGAAAAAAAAACTAAAGCAATATCAATAAAAATGTTATTAATGATAATAACACATAATAATAACAATAACTAATATTAGTAATAGTAATTAATCATAGTAATAGTCAACAATTATATTAATAATAATTATTATTAACAATAATAATAACAACCAAAATAATAATACAATACTAATAGTCAGTAACAATTACATATTAATAACTATTTAAAATAATTACTAAAATCAATAGAAATTATAACAATAAGTTATCAAAACCCACATAAAATAATAACCCTTAATACAAATCATATATACATGATAAAATTTTATTATGCATATTAAATCATGTATTATACATTAGGGATATTACAGAAGGTCTTCATCCATGTTAGGACTATAACGTGAATACGTCATAAAGGCAATCAATTTATGTCGAATCTGACAGTTTCCTTTTTGTATCTATTTTGATCCAAGTTAGATTCAAGTTTTATTTATTCTGATTGATGGAATTTGTTTAGGACTATGAGAGTTCTATGATCTATAAAAAACCTCTTAAGTGGCCTTCAATGTATTCTAAGAGAATCCTATGAATTTTTAATTCCAAAGGGTGTAATTCATCTATGTAAGAGATTCGTGAGAGAATCTTAGCCACAAGGGTTCGTTGTTCTTGGCGGCTATCAAGAGCTTGTAATTTTCTCAGTGTGAGGTATAAATAATTCTCATTGTACTCCCCAAAGTTTTAATAAAGTTTCTCCTCTCTTCTCCTATAGACATACACACGATCTATTTGATCGGTGGAACTACGTTATATTGTGTGTTGGCTTTCTATCTATTTTGAAATATCTTCTCTCTTTCTTCTTCACGTTGTCTTAGTTTCCACTGCGTCGCCCCAATCGATCTGGTCGTAAGGTCGTCCTCTCCTAAAATCACAACAATTGGTATCAGAACAAGATTAACTTGAAGATGTCTACGATCAAGTTCGATATTCAGAAGTTCGATGACGTTATCAATTTCAACAGGTGACAGATTAGGATGAACACATTCTTACCTAAAGCGGGTTAAAGAAAGCACTGCTCGGGACAGAGAAAAAGCCTCAAGACATAAAGAAAAAAAACTTGGGAGAAGTTGGATGAGAAAGCCTTGACAGCTATTCAGCTTTACTCGGTGGACAAAGTGTTTGATGAGTTTTCTACAGAGAAAATAGCATCCTTGTTGTGAGAATGACTTCAAGACTACTATCTGAAGAAGTTGTTGACGAATCGGTTGATTCTGAAACAACGCCTCTTTCTTCTCGCATGCATGTAGGTACACCTATTAAGTCTCACATTGAAGAATTTTTCTCTATTATCAATGATTTAGATAAAATAGAGGTTAAGATAGAAGATAAGGATCAAGCATTTCTATTACTGTGTTCTTTACCTTCTTCATATAAGAGTTTTAAGAAAGCTATCATTTATGGGGCAAGTGATTGAGTTTAAACTTGTACAAGAAAAGTGATGTTTAGAATTTTTTTAAGAATAGAATATGCAAGTTCTTAATACTACCGCTATACTGAGTGACTATCCGGGTCGTGATCCACAAGGAGGAACTAGCGATAGAAGCTTCTAAATAAGTTCTTTTTCCTTTTAAGTTTATAAAAACATGTTTAAATTCTTCTCAGCTTTGGTTAAAAAAATAAAAAGTTAGGTTAAAAAAAATAAAAAGTTAAGTTAAAAAAAGATGGAAGAATAAGATGTGGGATTGTTGTTTTAAAGTCTAAGTTAAAAAGAAAAGAACAAAATGATAAAAGAAGAGTGAATTGAAAAGTGATTCTAGGCTAAGGAATTAAAATAAAAAAATAAAAGAAAAGTTCACTTACCTCTTGTGTTGATTATTATACCCTTGATTGTTGGCAAAATCTTATCTTACTTTGGAGGTGATCAACACATAACCCATAAGATCGAGCTCAGTCCGTCCACATTGCATCATCAAGACGAAAAAGAATGAAATGATATAGACTCTTGAGGAGGAGACCATCATCATGAAATATCGGTGACACTCACACAAACACGGCTATACCGATGCTACTATATTAACTTGGATACTCAATCATACACAAAAAGAGAGTGAAAGAAAACAAGAGTAGAGAAATGCAACTTCAATTTAATTGAATAACAATGAAAGAAAAGAAGAACACTTATACTAGTATCACTCTCAGTACGAGCATCATTCTTATTCTCCCATGAAACTCTTCTTCGATCTCAATTACATCAAAAAAAAAATAAAATTTACAATATCAAGAAAAAGAAAAACTTAAGTTAAAACTAAACTAAAATCCTAGACTATTCTTCTTTGCTTAGTCATTCCCATTTGTCTCTAAATTTTCAGCTATTTATTAGCAAAAACTGAAAGGGGAGAACGTATGAAGATAGGGGGAGCTGATGCTCCCTCAGATTTAACAAACTTGCCACGAATCCACAAGGATTGCCTCGAATCCACAATAATCTTCTGGCCATTTGGCTAGATCACTGGGGAGGATGCTTTGGTTCTTCTGTTGTTATGTATTATCTAGTTGGTTTTGTACTATAGATATGGTGATATCCTCGTTGATCACCAGCTAATCGAATGGATTTATCAAAATCTAAATCTAATAGACTGGATCTGGGATCATCCTTACCTAACCAAATAAACTAGTTAAATATGATTTTAACTGGTATTTATTTGGTTTAATTCTCTTTCTCTCCATGGTTATCTTCTGAAAAATAGACATTTAAGATAAGAAAATTAACAGATTTATTACACGAAAAATGTAGGAGTGTAATAAAAAGAATACAAAATACATGTACGATCACACCTCTATACCTATCTTTTGCTTCCTTGAGCAATACAACAAAACTAAACTAAAAAAATTATTAGACCACTTTTGCAGGTCACACAATTGTACTGAGCATGTGCAATAAGCCGTTAAGCCTCTAGGTTACCACTAGAGGACTAGTTTTGTCTCGTGAGGATTTTCAGTAGATTACACCCACAAAATTCATAAAGAAATAAAAATAAAGTGTTACTATTTTGAAAACACATTTTGAAAGGAAAAAAATAATTGAAGTATTATTGTAAAAATCAAGTAATCTATAAGTATTTAGGATTATCAAAACTTAGTCATTCCTATGTTAGCCCAAAGGTCCTTCACTCTAGTTTTGATGATGATTAACTTATGTAGTTATAGTACTAATGATCTTTTGCTTATTTAGTTTCAGATAATTGATCAAGATCTCAGTCGGTGTTTAGCTTCAACGAAAGATTCGAAGTCAAGTTTTGAAGCTAGCACGGTTGATTCAAGAGTAAGATCACTTCAAGTATTCAAAGAGGAGTCTAGCTCATAGATCAAGTTTAGACCAAGTCAAGATAAAGATAAGTTTTTCAAGAGAAAATTTTCAACAAGACTTGTGTCAAGTTTGTAAGTGTTAAGATTTTATTTTATGATAAAATATAAAGAATAGATTGGTTATGGATTGCTCAAGCTTATACACACACAAAAGTTTGATTTTCAAAAAATACAATTTTTGTTTTAAGCTTTAAATTCTATACTTCAAAAATAGTTCACATTTTTGTAATTGTGTTGATTTTTAATTACAAATATTTGTGCTTCAAAGTACTTCAAAGAACTCATTTTTGTGAATTTTATGGAGATTTTATGAATTTAAGATGTATTTTAAAAGTTGTTAAAACTATTTTTTGGGTTGCGGGTGGTTGACAGACCGGTCGATCGAAGTAAGGCTCGTTCGACCGACCGGTCGACTGACGTGCACAAGACTTGCACAAGCCCATGTGACCTGAACTCGGTCGACCGACCGGTCAATAACAATATAGATCAGCGGTCGATTGACTGAGTTTAAGAACTCTCGGGTTTTCTTGATCGACCGGGCGGCCGACGTTCTACTGATCTGCTCAACATCATTATAGTTTTCTGATCATAGCTTTTTATTCTTATATTCAATCAATATAATTTAATTTTAATTTTAAATATAACTTTTAGGACTACATTTTTATTCAATAGTCTGAAAATACACCTTGAGGGGGGGTGAATAGGTGTATGGCTAATCTAATGACAGATGATGCGAAATTAAAAACTAATTGCAACACACTAAGTATAACCAAAGAGTGTAGCCGAATTCCCGATAAAGACTCTGGACTATTGATCGGCAAAAAGTAAGCACTAAAATAAGAGAAGAAAGTGTGGGTTGATGTTACTGCTTTTGCGATTCTTCCGTAGTAGCGAAGTGGCTATACGGGTCGTATCCACAAGGAGGGAGAGCGATGGAAGCTTGATGCGGCTTCAAAGTTCAAGAAGAAAGAAAGTTCTTGTTTCTAAATAAAAAAATTGAAAAGTGAAAACAAGTTGTTTTTGAGAATTGTTGGAAAAATGTTTTGGTGGTTTGTAAAAGTGAATTTTTTTCTTAGTTGTAAAAATGCATGGCTAACCTTCTACTAAGTGCTCCCACTAATTTCTAACTTTTTGAAGATAGCCTCATGATGGATCATAGGCGAACATAACCCTTGTGCATTGGACCTATTCACGTGGAAATCGAGTGAAAGTTCATCCTAAAACTTAGCTTTACACAACAAAAACTCGGACATTCCCTTATCAAGATCCGATAGAAGGTGAGAATAAGGGAGGACTCGAGTGCACTATTGGTATCGGCAAAGTTAAAAGGAAAAGTCTCTAACTTACAATAACAAGTAAATATACAACTCATAGATCATCAAAACTCATTAAGCATGAAGTATAAGAAAGTAAATACTTGTAGGTAAATTAGAGTTAGAACCCTCGTCTTAAGATGTCATAGCTCTTATTTGCACAAGGCTTGTTTAATACTATTGACTCATTTGGGTTATCAATCAAGTGTTAGAAATTAGTGGGTTAGTAGTTAGTTAGCCATGCTAATGAAAAGTTAGTTAGCCATAAAAGTAAAAGAAACAACAAAGAAAAGAAGTGGAGAGAGGGAGTTACACTACAAGAAAACAAAAGAAAATAAAAGTTAAAGAAAGGAAGTTATACTACAACAAAGTAAAAGAAAAGAAGTGAAGAATAAGGAAGTTACACTACAATAAGGAAGTAAAAGTAAATGACAAAGACAAGTAAATGGAAAGAAGGAAGAGAAGTAGTACTTGTATTAGCTTGTCACCCTTCCAATACAACACTTATACACTCTCTCTCTCTTTCACTCTAATAGCTAAAACAACAACTAGAAGAAGAACAACAACAACAACTATAAACCTAAAAATAAGATTACAAAAACTTGCTAAAGCTCTGGATATTTCCCAACTGAAGACCCCTGGGGGTATTTATAGGCACCAGGGGAAAGGGGGCCACGTGGCCCAAAGCGCAGGCGCGCGCGCCCAAAGGGCCGCAGAAACGCGGCCTGGGCCGCGTTTCCGCGGCCCTGCCAGGGAGGCGCGCGCCTGGCTTCGGGCAGCGCACCGTCCCATCTGTCTTCTGACGCTATGATGTCTTGGATTCGTAATTGATGCCCTAGACTGACAAAATCTTCACTCTAAAATTAATGGCTACTTGGTAGGCTTTAATCACCAATTAAATGGTGATTAACGTCTTCTTCTTCATTTGCACACCATGGACCTAAGATCAAGCAAATAAGGTTTTATTAGTAGAATTTTACATGAAATAAATATGGAAATGTGATGAAAATAATGCAAAATTAGAGACTAATCACACCCCCACACTTATCTTTTTACTCGTCCAAAGCAAAACAAAAATGAGAACATTATTACACCACTTTCGCAGGTGACGCGATTGCACTGAGCATGTGCAACAAGCCTTTAAACCTCTAGGTTTTCTCTAGATAAGGAGTGTTGTCTCCTGAGGGTTTTCAGCGGATTGCACCCACAAAATCCAGTAAGTAAAGAAAAGTAGTTAATTGTTAGGAAAAAAATTTTGTTATGAAAAAGAATTTTCAATCATCTTAAGTAAAATGACTGAAGGATGTAAGAATTAGGTTTAACCTTCATAAGTCCTCTTATACTTTAGCCTTCATAAGAGAAGAAACTATGGTTTTTCTTTAAATTTAGAAAGGATCTTTTACTTCTAACTCATTCTTTTATTTTGGTTTAGATAGATATGCATAATGTGTAAGTGTGATGTGTATGGGATTTTTCAACTCAACTTTGAATATCGTTTAATTTTATTAATATTTACTTATTATTCTTAGTACCATTAGGCTTTCTACTTCACTTATGTTAACACATATCAAACCGATGACTCCCAAACCAGATGGTCTTAGAGCACCAGGTGGAAAAACACCTTTCAGATCAAATATGCAAGTAGAGTAGGCCACGAAATCGAGATTTATTTATATATTATTGTATATATATATATATATATTTTGGCGTGAGTAATTATGCTTCTTGAGGCACAATTATCTAGCTCTTTTCTTTTTTTTTTCTTTTTCAGAGTTGTGTCTCTAAATCCTAGCATGTGTGTGGGTTATGCATAATCTACTAAGGCTAAATAAAAGGTAAGAGTTATTTTTCCTTATCCCTTCTAGTTTTTTTAGTCAAACCAATCTTTCTTGTTTATTTAGGCAAAAATAAAGATTCATTAATAAGGTTCCCATAATTCCTACAATCTTTTGGTATTTTTATAAAGAGTATGAAATTTCTTTTCAATCTTTTTTTTTTAAATGGAACTAGAAAGAATAAAAGGAAAAAGAAAAAGTGTTAGCACCCCCCACACCTATCTAATGCATTATCCTCAATGAATGCAGATGTAAATGCAAAGGCAATAAATAAGGTGAAGAAATGATGTCACCGTCTTCGTAGACTCGGGCCATCCAAGCGCGAATAGGCTAAAAAATGTCAAAAAGAATGTAGAAGGGGTAAGCATATAAATTTTTTTTTTAGTTGTTGTGGTTAGGTGTATGACGGGACAAAAAGAGTCAGCACACTATCATCCGGAGTCATAGACTTAGTGGTCAAGAAGGACTTCAGTCTTTACCCATTCACTTTGATTCCGTGTTGTTCTTAGGGTCTGCAATAAGCACAGCACCGTGTGGGAAAACATTGCGCACAATGAACGATCCCGACCAACGAGTTTTCAGCTTCCCCGCAAAAATATGAAGCCTAGAGTCATACAGCAGAACCCTATCTCTCGGTGCAAAGTTTTTCCGGTTATGATTTGGTCATGGAAAATTTTAGTCCTGCTCTTGGTGATTCGGTCATTCTCATAGGCTTCATTCCGTATCTCCTCTAATTCTGAAATCTGCAGTCTTCTAAGTTCACCGGCCTTGGTCAGATCAAGGTTGAGTTACTTAATGGCCCAGAGGGCCCGGTGTTCTAACTCTACTGGCAGATGACAGGCTTTTTCAAACATGATTCTATAAGGAGACATCCCCAGAACTATCTTAAAAGCAGTGCGGTAAGCCCACAATACATCATTGAGCTTAACCGACCAATCCTTTCGGTTTTGTCCGACAGTCTTTTCTAGAATGAGCTTGATCTGTCGGTTGGTGACTTTGACCTGCCCATTTGTCTCAGGATGATACGGAGTAGATAACTTGTGATTGATGGAATATTTTCGCATCAGAGCTTCAAAAACTCTGTTGCAGAAATGTGATCCATTATCACTAATTATCGCTCTGGGGGTGTCAAATCCGGAGAAGATGTTATCTTTAAGAAATTTGACAACCACTTTGTTGTCATTCGTCTTTGTTGGCACAGCTTCTACCCACTTAGAGACATAATCTACGGCAACTAAAATGAACTGGTTGCCGAAGGAATTGGGGAATGGCCCCATGAAATCGATACCCTAAACATCAAAAATTTCAACTTCAAGGATCGAGTTCAGAGGCATCATGTCTCTTCTTGAAATTTTCCCAATTTTCTGATAATTTGTGTATGACTTGCAAAAATGATATGAGTCTTTGAACAAAGTGGGCCAGTAGAACCCACTTTGTAGAACCTTCTCTTGCAGTCTTGCGGGGACCGAAGTGTCCTCCGCATGCAAAGTCATGGCAAAAGCTGAGAACGCTCCTCTATTCCTCCTCTGGTATGCATCGTCTAATAATTTGGTTGGGATAATACTTAAAAAGATACGGTTCTTCCTAGAAGAAGTACCATACTTGGGCAAAGAAGCGGTATTGGTCTTGCTTTGTCCAGTCAGCAGTAATTGTCCCGTGGCCAGGTAATTAACAATGTCTGCATACCAGGGTTCCTTAAGAATGGCTAGGATGTGCTCGTCTGGGAAATCCTCGTTGATCGGAGCTTGGATGGTTGGTGCATTCGGAATTCGTGAGAGATGATAAGCGACCACATTTTCTATACCTCGTTTATCCCGAATTTCTAAGTCAAATTCTTAAAGCAACAGGATCCACCAAATCAGTCGGGCTTTTGCTTCCTTTTTGGTCATGAGGTATTTCAGAGCCGAGTGATCCGTAAAAATCACCGTCTTCGAACTTAATAAGTAAGGCCGAAACTTTTCTAACGCAAAGACAACGGCCAAGAATTCCTTCTAAGTCGTTGTATAGTTCTATTGGGTGTCATTCAAGGTCCTACTCGAATAGTAAATCACGTGCTGCCTATTATCGATGCGCTGTCCTAGAACAGCGCCAATAGCAAAATCAGATGCATCACACATGATTTCAAATGGCTGAGCCCAATTAAGAGCAGAAATAATAGGCGCAGAAATAAGTTCTTGCTTAAGCTTCCCCCATGACTTGAAACATTCATCGTTGAAATCAAAGGGCACGTCCTTAGCGAGCAGGTTGGTTAAGGGCCGAGCGATTTTACTAAAATCCTTAATGAACCGTCGGTAGAAACCAGCATGCCCTAAAAAGGATCTAATATCCTTGATGCTTTTGGGTGGTGAAAGCTTAGCAATCACTTCTACTTTAGCCTTATCCACTTCTATGCCTCTCCTCGAAATCTCATGGCCCAAGACAATCCCCTGTCTCACCATGAAGTGACATTTTTCCCAATTTAGAGTTAGGTTCTTCTCAATGCATCTTTGTAGCACTAACTCTAGGTGATAAAGATACTGATCAAATGAATCTCCGTAGATGGAGAAGCCATCCATGAAAATCTCAAGAAAACGTTCCACCATGTCGGAGAAAAGACTAAGCATGCACCGTTGGAATGTTGCGGGTGCATTGCACAATCCAAAGGGCATGCATCGGTAAGCGAAGGTTCCGAACGGGTAGGTGAACGTTGTCTTTTCCTGGTCTTCTGCAGCAATGGGGATTTGATTGTATCCCGAGTACCCATCTAGGAAGCAGTAGTACTCATGTCCAGCCAAACGTTCCAGCATTTGGTCGATGAAGGGTAGCGAGAAGTGGTCTTTACGGGTAGCTACATTCAACTTCCTATAGTCGATACAAACACGAAGCTTGGTAGGTAGTCTTGTTTGTACCAACTCTTTTTCCTCATTTTCTACCACCATAAGCCAGCCTTCTTTGAGACCGTATGAACAGGGCTAACCCATTGCTATCAGAAATGGGATAAATGATCCCATTATCTAATAGTTTCAGAATTTTAGCCTTAGCTGCCTCTTGCATGAGAGGGTTAAGCCTGCGTTGTGGGTCCCTCCTAGGGGTTGCTTCATCGACTAAATGGATTCTATGTTGCACTATGGCTGGACTTATTCCCTTGATGTCATTCATTGTCCATCCAATGGCTTCCTTATGTCTTTTCAGAATTAACATTAAGCTATCCTCTTGTTGCTCAGTCAAGTGAGATGCTATGATGACTGGCAAGGTGTCCTTTCCGCCCAGGTAGGCGTACTTGAGGTGTTCAGGCAGGGCTTTTAGCTCTAGGGAAGGTGTTTCTTCATTGGAGGCAATCTCTCGGCTTTCAATCCTCAGATGGGTACACTGGGGCTTGATGCCCAATCCACTACTGAATCTATGATCTGGTCTAAATTAAAATTCTCAGCCTCCAGATCAAACTCTGCCTCAGTTTTTATCTCCATATTTTCCTTATGCTCACTGGTCAGGTTTTCAATAAAATGACCTCAAATATCTGATCATTGACGTCCCTAGGTTGTCTTCCAAGATTGAAGACATTGACTTCCTTCGTCATGTCTCCAAAAGTCAATCGCATGGACCCATTCCTACAGTTGATAATTGCATTGGCTGTAGCAAGGAATGGGCGCCCTAAGATGACGGGAGTTTGAGACCTGAAATTGGACACAGGTTGGGTCTCAAGCACAATGAAGTCAATGGGGTAAATGAAATCCCCGACCCGGATAAGGACGTCTGTGATTTCCCCTTCGAGATCTTCACAGATCGGTCAGCTAGCTGAATGGTGACTCGAGTTAGGCTTAGCTCACCCAACCCAAGTTGTTGGTATACTGAGAGAGAGAGCAAGTTGATACTTGCTCCCAGGTCAAGAAGTGCTCTACTGATTTCGGTCTGTCCTATGGTGCAGGAAATGGTGGGACATCCGGGATCCTTGTATTTCACCGGAATGGGATCAGACAGAATTTCGCTTATGTTGGTTGCCAAGAACACTTTCTTAGGCACATTGGTCTTTCTCTTCTTTATACACATATCCTTAAGAAATTTGGCGTAAGCCGGGACTTGTTGGATAGCGTCAAGAAGTGGCACATTCAATTTGACCTGGTTAAACATCTCCAGCATTTTCTCCATGTGCATATTCTTATTGTTGTTCCTAAGCCTATTGGGAAAGGGTGCTACAGGCTTATGAACTTGTTTAGCAGCTTTGTCCTCGTCTGATGTTTGTGGAGCGGATTGGGAGGAACTAGCAGAGGTGGAGGCTGGAGTGGATCAGGATGGACTGGACTTTTCTGTTGGTAGACCTGGTTGTCTACCTTTTTTCAGATCGCAGTGTGCATTGCACTGGTTAATCGATGGATCCTAAATTTCATATGCTTGATTAGAGGTTTTTGGGTTAACTAACGGCTGACTAGGCAAATTACCTTTGGTCTTTCACTTAGGGAGCTAGCTAACTGGCTCATCTGCATTTCCAATCTCGATATAGCCTGTGAATGATTGTTCAGAGTTTGTCCATGATTCTGCATGAAAGCAGCTTGGGACTTTATGAAAGCCTCTATGCTCTCCTCCAATTTACTAATTTTCTTTTCCATTGGTGAGCCTTGGGAGGAGGAAGCTGGGGCTTGACTGGGAAAAGTTGGTGGAGGAGTAGGATGGTGAAAATTGTTGGAAAAATTAGGCCTGAGAGGATTGTTTTAGGCCCAGGAGAAATTGGGGTGATTTCTCCAGCCGGGATTGTATGTTTGTGAGTAGGGGTTGTGTGGCGGCCACGAATAAGCCGCGTTTAGGTGTTCTGGTGCACTTACTGGGCATGGAAAACGGGGCACTCTTCAAAGACATGGTTTGGTGCCTGACAATATGAACAACCCGGATTATGAATTGGTGGTGGGTTAATCTGGTTGACATTGACAGGCTCTTTTGTTTCCAGAGCCTCTATCCTTCTCATTAGGGTAGCAATCTTAGCCTCGGTAGCTATGGATGATTCTAGAGATAGGAGCCCTCCTCTTGAAGTTATAGATTGCGAATTCCTAGGTTTTTCCAAGGCTGGCTCCTATTGCAGGTTTTCTCAGCTAAGTCCTCAAATAAATCCCAATCTTGATTCTCATCCTTCTGCAAGAACCCTCCCTGACACATTGTTTCTAAAAGGGTTTTCATCTGATAGTCTAGACCATCGTAGAGAATCTAGCACTGACGCCATTTCTCCATGTCATGATGAGGGCACTGAGCGAGGAGATCTTTGAATCGCTCAAAGTATCTCTAAAATGGTTCGCTCGGGTCTTGCTTAAACTGCATGATGTTCTTCCTAATGAGGGCAGTTTTGTGAATTGGGTAGAGTTTCTTCAAGAAGGCCTTGACGAAATCATCCCAGGTCGTGATTGAATCTGCTGCCAAGCTGTACAACCATTTCTTAGCTAATTCCTTTAGGAAAAAAGGGATGAAACGTAACCTAACGGCATCATCTCCTAGCCGGGGTATACGCATCATGAGGCATACTTCTTCAAATTCCCTAACAAAGAAGTATGCGTCCTCCGATTCTAAACCATGAAATTTAGGAAGAGTGTTAATGAATTAGGGCTTTAACTCAAACTTATTTCCGTTTGCTTCAGGAAGTTTTATGCAAGATGGAAGTGAAGTTCTGATCGGGTAAAATTATCCTGAAATGACGCCATCACCGGTTCTGGATGCAAGGGTAGAGAAGTATTTCTTGTTAATCTGAAAGTTGACGGATCTCTCACCCACTCTTGCTTGCAGTACACCACAAACAACGTGAAGACAACAAACAATCGAAAAAGAACAAAAAAACAAACAAAAGAAAGAAAAACAACAACAAGCTTAGTCTAAGGTACCTGGACCTAGACGACTCCTAACTGGTCGATTCTCCGAGGAAAGTTGTTGCAGGAACTCGACTACAAGCTAATCGGCCAGGAAAGGGCAAAGCTCGGGGGGAGGTATCCGGGCGGAGCCACGGGCCTAATTACGCCAAATCACAGAGCTTTCGAGGTTTTACCTCTCAATCCACTTTCCTTAGACACCGATTTTGCAGGAGTATAGTTCTTACAATTTTCTACCTCGGTTAATCTCTTAGTGAGTCCGAGATATCCCTAGGGCCAACGTCTATTGATTTTTAGTTAAGGCTTGGGAAAATGTGAGTGCACTTGGAGATGATTTTTGGGCTAAGGAAGGGTGACGAAATCCCCACCTTATCTTGTTTATTTGGGTTTTGCCCTTAAAGTCAATTGTGCAAGTGTGCAGTTTATTCACAACAAGGTAGCACTCAAAGCGGTAAATCACTTCAAAATGTTGGTCCTATTCTATATGAATGCACACGTACCTTTTCTTTTGCACTCTTCAACAGAAATTGAAATGAATTGAAATAGACACGTGCCCTAAATGCAAAAGTCTAATCCAAATTTCAATTAAGCAACAAGTGAATTTCTATTGAGTTTATTATACATGCATAAAGGTGAAGCATCCAAGAAAACCAAAAATTTAGAAAGCAATTTTTTAGCGGCTTTCGGCAACCCTGCAAACGAGTTTGTTAGTACTTCAATTGGAAAAACTCGCTTTTACACGAATTTTTCCGAGGGCAAATGAGTCCTCGTGCAATGTCCTTGGCCACCTCTTTCACTTCTCGTGATAGTGAGCTCCTTGGTACTTCTCCTACACACAAAAACAAAAAACAATCTTTAGTATTGAGCAATAAAGCCGTTCCCTCCCCGGCAACAGCGCAAAATTTGATCGGCAAAAAGCAAGCACTAAAATAAGAGAAGGAAGTGTGGGTTGATGTTACTGCTTTTACAATTCTTCCATAGTAGCGAAGTGGCTATACGGGTCGTATCCACAAGGAAGGAGAGCGATGGAAGCTTGATGCGGCTTCAAAGTTCAAGAAGAAAGAAAGTTCTTGTTTCTAAATAAAAAAATTGAAAAGTGAAAACAAGTTGTTTTTGAGAATTGTTAGAAAAATATTTTGGTGGTTTGTAAAAGTGAATTTTTTTCTTAGTTGTAAAAATGCATGGCTAACCTTCTACTAAGTGCTCCCACTAATTTCTAACTTTTGAAGATAGCCTCACGATGGATCATAGGCGAACATAACCCTTATGCAATAGAACTATTCACGTGGAAATCGAGTGAAAGTTCATCCTAAAACTTAGATTTACACGGCAAAAACTCGGACATTCCCTTATCAAGATCCGATAGAAGGCGAGAATAAGGGAAGACTCGAGTGCACTATTGGTATTGGCAAAGTTAAAAGGAAAAGTCTCTAACTTACAATAACAAGTAAAGTACACAACTCATAGATCATCAAAACTCATTAAGCATGAAGTATAAGAAAGTAAATATTTGTAGGTAAATTAGAGTTAGAACCCTCGTCTTAAGATGTCATAGCTCTTGTTTGCACAAGGCTTGTTTGACACTATTGACTCATTTGGGTTATCAATCAAGCGTTAGAAATTAGTGGGTTAGTAGTTAGTTAGCCATGCTAATGAAAAATTAGTTAGCCATAAAAGTAAAAGAAACAATAAAGGAAAAGAAGTGGAGAGAGGGAGTTACACTACAAGAAAACAAAAGAAAAGAAAAGTTAAAGAAAGAAAGTTACACTACAACAAAGTAAAAGAAAAGGAGTGAAGAATAAAGAAGTTATACTACAACAAGGAAGTAAAAGTAAATGGTAAAGACAAGTAAATGGATAGAAGGAAGAGAAGTAGTACTTATATTAGCTTGTCACCCTTCCAATACAACACTTACACACTCTCTCTCTCTTTTACTCTAATGGCTAAAATAACAACTAGAAGAACAACAACAACTACTACAAACCTAAAAATAAGATTACAAAAACTTGTTAAAGCTCTGGATATCTCCCAACTGAAGACCCCTGGGGTATTTATAGGCACCAGAGGAAAGGGGGCTACGTGGACAGCACGTGGCCCAAAGCACAGGCGCACGCGAACCCAAAGAGCCGCGAAAACGCGGCCTGGGCCGCGTTTTCGCGGCCCTGGTAGGGCGGTGCACGCCTGGCTTCGAGCAGCGCGCCGTCCCATCTGTCTTCTGACGCCATGATGTCTTGGATTCGTGATTTGATGCCCTGGACTGACAAAATCTTCACTCTAAAGTCAATGGCTACTTGATAGGTCTTTAATCACCAATTAAATGGTGATTAAGGTCTTCTTCTTCATTTGCATATCATGGACCTAGGATCAAGCAAGTAAGGTTTTATTAGTAGAATTTTACATGAAATAAATATGAGAATGTGATGAAAATTATGCAAAATTAGAGACTAATCAACTATCTCTTCTAGATTCCTCTAAATAAGAATTGAGGTGCTATATGAAGCTCTCTTGGTTCAATACTAGCATGGGCACACAAACAATACCATGCATATATATGATGTGAACAATATGATGCAATGCAAGATATAAAAGAGAAGAGAGAGTTCAAGGATAGTGGATCAATTGCAAACACCGAGATATGTTTCGAGGTTCGAGCCACTGCTCTACGTCCCTGCCTTCACACAGAAAGATTTCCACTATACGTCAACACAGGACCTCCCACATAGGGAATCACCACCAAGGATTTGGCAAATACAAATTAAGAGTACATAACTCCTCTCTCCAATAAAACAACCTCTGCACAAGAGGCAAGACACAACCACAATCACCTCACACAAGAGGGATAAGGCACTAAGCCAAAACTCCACCACAATCACCTCTACATAAGAGGGATAACAACAAACCCAAATCACAATCTCAATCATCTCTACACAAGAGAGATAACCACAAACCCAAAGCACAACCTCCTCTACACTTAGAGGGATAGGCACAAATCAAAGCAAAGAGAAAGTTACAATCTTGGTGATCTCAAAAACAACAAACAACCTTGGTGATCACAATAGACTACAAACCAATTTCCCTACAAAAATAAGATCTTATAGATATGATAGAGATGATAACTCAAGCATGAGAAAACAATGTGTTTGGAAAACAAATCACAAAGAAAAACTCTTGAGAAAAATACTAGAATGAAATAGATATGAAGATCAGAACAATTTCGCCAAAGACTCTCTTTTTCTTTGATTTTTTTCAACATTTTAAAACAAATAAAAATAAAACTTTGTAGCCTAAAAACTCTTTGAAAACTTCTTGCTAAACCACTGAGAAAGATAGAAATTTTAGCTCTTAAAAATTATAAAGAAAACAGTCCAAGAGATGGGTATTTATACCCTCTCAAATAAACTAGCCGTTGGCAGCCTGGAATGCCCAGATTATCCTTCCGGTCGACCGCCCGTCGACCAACCAACGGTCATTTTTCTGACCGATGAGCCTCCGGTCGACCGGGCCAAGCCTGGCGATCGACCGCCCGGTCGACCCGAGAGTTGGGTGCTTTTAGTTGATCTACCGCGCGGTTGACCAGCTTTTAAGGCTGGCCATGTGCACGTTTGCTTGCACATCGGTCGACCAGTCCGGTCGACCGACCCCTGGTCCGATCGACCGTCTGGTCGACCGTCAGTGGATCTAGCTGGATAATTTGGGATTGAAAACTTAGGTTATTTAATACCAATTAAATCTCGTAAAATCACATAAATTCCATAAAAATAAGTTCTTATAAGATCTTTAAATAATATATATGTGTGACCAAAAATCAACACATATTACAAACTATTTGAACCATTTTTTTGATATTAAAATTAGGCCTTTAAAAAAAATCATATTTTTCAAAAACCAAACTTTGAAATGGAAAATCCGATTTTTTTCAAAACTTGTATAAATACAAAAACATGATATTGAAACAAATTTGAAGCATATTTTATACGGATAGAATCCAATATACATGTAATTGATATATTAATATTTTGACATGAAATTCAAAAGCTGGTTAAACCGAAAATCAAACATATCAAACTTGTGTGTGTATGTGAACTTGAGCATATCAACACTATCTATCTTTACACAATATCTAAATAATCTAAACTAAATATAAACTGAAGTCTTCTTGTCTCCAAGCCGACTCGATCCAAACACGATCCAACGAGCTTGACTCCAATCGAGTACTAAATGCGATCTTGACGCGCGAGATTTTGAATCTACATGTGTTAACTCCAAAACTCCTTTATTGAAGCTAAACAACTACTAAGATCTTGATCAATAAATGAAACTATAAAAATACAAGATCATTAGTAAACTATAACTACATGAGTTAATCATCATTAAAATTAGAGTGATGGGCCTTTGGGCCAACAGGTTTCTCATTGTGATTCCGCTTTTGCAGTGTGGAATACTTTGACCTCTCTCAAGCTACAAATGACCAATTATGTGGAGAGTCTGTTGCAGATGAGTCTTGATTTTTACCTTGATGAAATATGCATACTTTATATACTTACACACTTAAGGTTCAGAAACAAAGATTCTTATGCTTTATTAAAAAACAAATATATATATAATATATAATAAATTCTTTGATTAAGCTGACTATTTGTGCCTCATAAAGCATATGTATTCACGCCTAAAAGCAGTTCATATAATAAAATCCTTAATTTTGTGGCCTTGTTTGCTCGAGTCCTTAAGTCCTTGGGGTGTTTTCTCACCCAGTGTTCTAAAACCATTTGGTTTGGGAGTCACCGATTAAAGGCTCGTTACATTAGTAGATTAGAAATCCTAATAGAACTAAGGAATAATACCACCAAAAATATAAAAAATAAATAAAAGAAGAAAATAAGGCATAAGAGTTAGAGTTAAAGAACCCCGAGTCAAAATTTCATGGTCACAAAGATGCATATAATTTAGAGTAAAATAATAGACTAGATGAGAAATACAGTTTGACTCCTTATTTTGATTAATAATAAGTTTTTGAATAAAGACTAAGTTTAGGAATGAAAAAGTTTGATTTTTCTGTAACTTATAGATTACTTAATTCTTACAATAATTCTTTAAATATTTTTCTCTTTCAAAATGTGTTTTCAAAATACTAACACTTTATTTTTCTTTCTTTATTGATTTTATGGGAGTAATCCATTAAAAACTCTCACGAGACAAAACTCGCCCTCTAGGGAGAACCTAGAGGTTTAACGGCTTGTTGCACATGCTCAGTGCAATCACGTGACCTGCGAAAGTGGTCTAATAATTTTTGGTTTAGTTTTGTTGTTTTGCTCGAGGACGAGCAACAGATAGGTACGAGGGTGTGATCGGTCACTGATACTACATATTTATTATCACATTCTCATATTTATTATTTAATAAATTTCGTTTTTAATCCTATTTATTATTTAAATTATATACGGGCCTTAACTAAAGGAGTGGGAAGAGAAATAAGCCCAAAAGCCTATCAAAATTCAGATTTAATTCAGAATTAATTCAAAGCAAAGATCAGGTCAAATCAGGAAAAATCAGAGAAAATAAAATCAGTTGAAAACCAGTTAAAATAGATCTTCACAAATCAATTGCTTAAAGTTGAATATAAAAGGAGGTTTCGTCAAAATTCAGGACCCAAACAGAAAATTCAGCTAGAGATAAAGCCAAATCGTCAAAGTAGGGACCTGCACCTCCCAGGTGTGGCCACCTGGTCATACCCTGGCCGCAGAAATGCGGCCAAATCCATGTTTTCACAGCTATCTTATCATATCTCGGGGAGTGTTTGCTGCCCCTATCTTCGTACGCTCTCCCCTGTTTGATTTTTACCTATAAATACTGGGATTTCTAAGACTGTAGGGGAGGATGAAGCAGAAAGTAAAAGTTAGACTATTATGTAGCTTGTAACTTAGATTTTTTATTTTCTTTTATGTAATTTTTGTTTTATTTATGTAACTAAGAGGAGAGAAAAATTTCATAGAGGAATGAGAGCAAAGCTTGTAATGAGGGTGACACCAGTGGAAGTAAGTCTTTTCTTTCATTATTATTTGAATTAAATCGAAGTTTCTTTTCTTTTTTACTCTTATTTTTGTTTGCTTCCCTCTTCTGTGTTTGTGAATCCAAATGACTCCGATAACCTCGAATTTGCCTTGCCCTTGTAATTGCCGTTGATGGCTTATGGTGATGGATAGCTATTTCTATACTAGTGTAGCTTTCCCTTCATTTGTAGTGTAAATCGGGAGTGGAGAGGATCCTATTTGTCATACTTCGCTCGCCTTCAAATAAAGGTACATCGTTGATACGGGTCAAAGGTAAGCAAACATCAAAAAGGTAAGTAAGTATTTCTTTTAGGTTTTCTTTCTTTTCTTTTAATTTTTAGTTTAGATCACTTCCATCACCAAATCTCTACTATTTTTCGCTTTCTTTGTACAAAATCACCATCTCTTTCTATCTTTCACTTTCACAATTTAACATAATTTTTTTCTTTTCAAGAACCAAAAGTAAAACTTTAACCATTCTTTGTAACTTAAAAGAGAACTTGCAAAAAGCTTCCATTGCTAGTCCCTCATTGAGGATCATGACCCACATAACCACTTTCTATAGCGGTAGTATTGAGTATCTTGAACGTTTCAATCTTAATTTCTAAACTATCATTTTCTGTCTGAAGGTTAAAACATAATTGTTACCTTCCACGGCAATGACGCCAAAAATTTGTTCAGATTTGGACAAAAAGAAAATGTATTAAAACGATACAAGCACCAGAGTTAAGAGTTCATTATTGATGTGAGTTATGTCCTTCAAGTAGTTGTGCTTATGTCCTTCCAAACTATTCGTCCTAGCCAAATGGTAAAACGAGTCGTATCCATAAGGAGGGGGACCGATAGAAGCTTTGTCCGGTTCTTACTTAGTTTTCTCCAAAATATGTCCTTCTTGTTTCAATTAAAAACAAAAGAAAGAAAGAAAGAAAGAAGTGTGAAATCAGTGATATGATTTGGTTGTGAGTAAGAAAGCGAGTGAAAACAAAAGAGAAAAGAAATGTGAGTTCGAGAAAGCGATGAATGAAAACCAAAGAAAAGAAAAGAGAAGGCTTAAAGAGACAAAAAAAAGTTTTAAAAGAAGTTTTTAGAAGAAACTTTTGAGAAAAGAAGTGCAAAAAGAGTTCGAAAAAATTTGAAGAAGTGAAAGGAAAATTGCTTAAAAAGTTTAAGTTATAGAAAATGGGAAAGATTGTATTGCTAACATTCTACTAATGAACCCCACTAATCGTTAACTTGCTTGAAGATAGGGCCTCACAATGGATTCTTGGCCTCATGAGTCTTGTGTATTGAGAACTAGTCATGTGGTGTTCTAATGAAAGTTTTTCACCCTCCACTTTTCATTACACGGCAAAAAATTGAACATCACCCTATTAAGATCCGTTTTAATGTGAAATTAGGGTGAGAAATAAGTGCATTATCAGTATTGGCAAATATGGTTGGGTATTATCAAAGTCATACAAGCAAGTTAGGCAATCAATAGATCATCAAGAATATAAAGTTAGAGCATGAAATATGAGAGTTAGATTACTTGTTAGAGAGTTAAAGTTAGAACCCTTTTATCATAAGCCATCCATAACTCTTACTTGCACAAGGCTCATTGGCATGCTATAGATTCATGTGGGTTATCATTTAAGTAGTTAAGGTTAGTGGGTTACTAGTTAGTTAGACATGCAAGAAGAAGATTAGCTAGACATAAAAAAAAGCATGGAATGTAATACTTGTTAGAGATGTTAGCAATTATTAGAGACATGAATCAAAAAGCACAAAGTAGAAGATGCAAAAAAGAGCAATGAGGAAAGAAGTAATCCTTGTATTGATTTGTCCCCTTAATCAATTATAATAGTACTCTCTCTTCCCCCACTCAATTTCTAGAAATAAAACCTAGACTAAATTTGCAATAATGCAAGAGAAGAACAACTAGAGTAGCACAAGCAATTAGAATACTCTGCTTTCTGTTTTCTGTCTAACTCTCTAGGGTGAATTTACAGGGTATTTATAGGCTGCAGTGGTTTGGAGAGCACAAAATGATCTGTGGCTCTATCCACAGGATTGGCGCGAAAATGTGACAAAAGTCGCTTTTTCGCGGCTTGATTAAGCGAGCAAGGCTTGATCCAAGTCCAGTTGTCTCTCTTCTAAAAAGGGAGCTCCGGAGAATATTCAATTCTTCACGTACTTGGGCTAGCATTAGTCCAGTTTCATCCTCTTATTTTTAAGACTATTCTTCCCCTATCTAGAAGGATCTTTCTTGCCCCTCAAGAAAACTCTTTAATAATTTGAAAATTGGCTGAAAAATCAGAATTATGTTACAATCTTGCCCTGACCTTTTAATTATCCGCAAAATACCCAAAAGTGATTTATTAGTAATATAATTAACATAAATCGGTAGGAAATATGATGATAATAATGCAAAATTGACTACTAATCATTGATCAAACAACTCATTTGTGCTTCTAGTCTATTGAGAGATTGGAAAAAATAATTTTCAGACTGAATCAGGTTTTCCATGCTCCTATCTAAGTCTCTTGGTTCTTCTTCTTGTGGTGGGACTTGAAAAATTGGTTAAGAATCTTAGATTTGAAAATCTTGATGGGCTTGTGAGTCCTTAGGATGTATGGACACGAGGAAGGCTTCATAACTCTTTTCTAAATCTGATTTTTTTCTATAAGTTGATTTTGAAAAGGATTATATGAAGGTGGATGTTGGTAAGGTTTTTGACCATATGACTCGGGAGAGTTGTATCCCCACTGACCATGTGAAGAGTGGTGATAATTACTCCAGTCTTATTCATAATATTGGGACTGGAGAATATATTGATTCGGATAAGACCAATCTAGCATATTTGGTTGGTTAAAGTTATGATATGCCGGTTGGTAATATCTGAGTCAAAAGAGGTTGGTGTGAAGTATGGATCATTATATGTATTGAAATAATTATAATTGTAATCTATATCAAAAAGATGCCAAAACAAAACAAAAAAAGCAATCAAACAAACAAACAAAAAGAAAAAAATCTAACCTAAGTTAGGGTAGACCTTAGACCTAAACGACTCCTAACCGGTTAGACTGTCCACAGGAGGTATATTACAGAATCTGACTATAAATTAATTGGTCAGGTAGGGGCAATATTGATGGAAGGTATCCGCACTTAAAAGTGATGAGCCTAATTAAATCAAACCACCAGCCTTCGAGATTTCGCCTCTCAATCCCTAACCTTTGACACCGATTTGGCAAGAGTCAAATTCTAATCAACTTCCCCCTTAGTTCAGTCTCCTATTAAGTCTGAGATATCCCTAAGCCCAATGTCTACTCAGTTTTGTTAGGTTTGGATTAGTAAGTGAGGAGATTATTTGTGGGTTAAGGCAGGGTAATGACTTCTCCACCTTATCTTTTTTATAGAACAAGCCCTTAAATCAATTTAGTGCAACATGTACATGTATATGAAAAGTAACACTTAAGCAATGTAAACAATTCAAAAGTGTTCCTATATTACATGCTATGCACATGTAGCTTTGCTCCAAGACTCTTCAACAGTAATGTAAAAAAAACGAATTAGACACGTGCCTAAATCTGAGTCTAAACCATTTTTAACATTTACAAACAATAACTTTACTGTTGAATTAATTATAGTGTGTAAAATAAATTAATAAGAAAATCTAATACATGTAGAAGCTATATTTTGCATTGTGAAAGAACTTACAAAAAGATTAATTTGTAGTCCACCACAAATGTCGTGGAAACACGGCTTTTACCGTGTTGTGGGACATAATTTTGGGCTCTGATGCTCTGCCTTCTTGACAGAGATACAGAGTATCAATATGTTAACTATAGCTTTTTGATTCCTGAAATCAACCTCTGCATATAGAAACAAAGAAGAAAAGATTAAATTATTTAAAGTAAATCAAAAAGAAAATGAAAACTTACCGTTCCTCCCCGGCAACGACGCCAAAATTTGATTGAGTTTAAACCTGCACAAGAAAAGTGATAGTTTAGATTTTAAGAATAGAATGTGCAAGTTCTCAATACTACCGCTATAGTGAGTGGTTATGCGGGTCGTGATCCACAATGAAGAACTAACGATAGAAGCTTTTAAATAAGTTCTTTTTTCTTTTGAGTTTATAAAAACGTGTTTACATTCTTCTCAATTTTTGTAAAAGAAAATAAAAAGTTAAGTTATAAAAAAGATGAAAGAATAAGATATGAGATTGTTGTTTTAAAAGCTAAGTTAAAATGAAAAGAAAAAAAAATGAAAAAAGAAGAGTGGTTTTGAAAAGTGATTCTAGGCTAAGGAATTAAAATAAAGGAAAACTAAAGAAAAGTTCACTTACCTCTCGTATTGATTACCATAACCTTGATTGTTGGCAAAAGCTTACCTGGCTTCGGAGTTGATCAATGCATAACCTATAAGATTGAGCTCAGTTCCCGTCCTTATTATATCATCAAGATGAACAAGAATGAAATGATACAGACTCTTAAGGAGGAGATCATCATCATGAAATATCAGTTGCATTGACATAAACACGACTTTATGAATGCTACTAGATTCACTTCGATACTCAATCATACACAGACAGAGAGTGAAAGAAAACAAAAGTAGAGAATAAAATGCAACTTCAATTTAATTGAATAAGAATAAAAGAAAGAAAGAATACTTACACCGGTGTCACTCTCAGTACAAGTATCACTCTTATTCTCCCATGAAACTCTTCTTCGATCTTAGTTACATCAAAAAAATGAAAAATTATATTATCAAGAGAAAGAAAAACCTAAGTTAAAACTAAACTAAAATCCTAGCGTAGTCTTCTCTACTTAGTTGTTCCCATTTACCTCTGAACTTGCAGGTATTTATAGCAAAAACTGAAAGGGGGAGAGCGTATGAAGATAGGGGGAGCGTCAACAAACTTTTCGTGGATCCGCAAGGGTTGTCGTAAATCTGCGGCAATCTTCTGGTTATTTGGCCAGATCTCGGGGGAGGATGCCTTGGTTCTTCTGTTGTTTTGTATTATCCAGTTGGTTTCTCGTTTTGTGCAATAAATATGGTGATATCCTCATCAATCTTCAGCTAACCGAATGGATTCACCAAAATCTGATTTTAACTAACTGGATCTAGGATCATCCTCAGCTAACCAAATAGATCCAATTAAATCTGATTTTAATTGGTATTTATTTAGTTTAATCCCCTTTCTCTGTATGATTATCTTCTACAAAATAGACATTTAAGATAAGAAAATTAGCAGATTTATTACACTATAAATGTAGGAGTGTAATAAAAAGAATGCAGAATACGTGTACGATCAGCAAGTCAACAATCAAGGTCAATGAGATCAAGGACCATTTACTCAACAAGGACAAAATTGACACCCAGTTATGGGTAAGTCTCATCATGATGATTTCAGGCAAGTTCATTATTCAAAGGAGAAGAGTAATAATGGAAGTTTCACGAGTAAATTAAAACACAAGAATTTGACGTGCAACTATTGTCACAAGAAGGGGCACATTAGATCTGAGTGTTGACTTCAAAAGATAAAACAACTAGATGCTAATGTCACTGAACTAGGTGGAGGAGATGAAGAACAGTGTGACATTCTATCTGTTACAGACAGATCAGTTGGTAACAAAGATAGATGGGTCATAGATTCTAAATGTTCACGGCATATGAGTTCCAATAGGAAGATGTTCTTTTCATACACTTCGGTTCAAGGGGGAGAAGTCTCTATGGGGAATTTACTAAAAGCAAGGTGATTGGCGAAGGAACAATCCAATTTTGGTTTCATGATCACTAAGCTTCAAGGTGTTCATCATGTTCCCGAATCAAGGTACAATCTCGTCTCTCTTGGAGCCCTACAAGGAGAAGGTTCTGTTTCAGTTCGAAAGGTGATCATATGAAAGTTTCAAAGAGAACTATATGATGTTTCAAGCCGAACGTGTCAGCAATGTGTATATGTTACAAAATTCAGAAGTTACAGTTGGTGGATTGTAGTTATCCTCGGCTTTGAAAGCGGTGGTTGTGGAACAATCAAAGACTACAATAAATTTGATATTGGATATTCAGTTGTACCCCAAAGGAAGATTGGGACTAGAAATGCAACAAAGTAGTTCAGATCATTACTCCTATGGTGGAGTAAATTCTCATAGATCTTGTATAGATCAAGAAGATCATTAGGTGATAAAGTTCAAGTTGGGCCTGAACTTATTTGACCTAATCAAGTTGTGAACCCCTGAGTGGGTTATGGAGAAGAGGGAGTGAGATAGAGATAAAGTCAAGTTTGTTCAATTGTGTGTGGATGCGATCACATGGAATATGGTGGCTATTCTCGGACTTGAACGTATTCAAGTCAAGGGGAGATTGTTGGGATTATGATATGAATACGTCGTAAAGGTAGTCAATTAATGTCAGAACTAGCAGTTTCATTTTCTGAATCTGTTTTGAGTCCAAGTTGGATTCAAATTTCCTTTATTCTGATTGATGGAGTTTGTTTGGAACTAAGAGAGTTCTATCGTCTATAAATAACTCCTTAGGGGTGGCCTTCAATGCATTCCAAGAGAATCCTATGAATTTGTAATTCCTAAAGGTATAATTCATCTAGGTGAAAGATCCGTGAGAGAAATTTAACCATAAGGGTTCACTATTCTTGGCGGCTATTAAGGGCTTGTAATCTTTTCAGCGTGAGGTGTAAGTAGTTCTTATTGCACTCACCCAAAGTTTTAATAAAGTTTCTTTCCTCTTCTCTTGTGGACGTACACACGATCTGTTTGATCGGTGGAACTACGTTATATTGTGTGTTGAATTTCTCTCTACTTTAGAATATCTTCTTCTTCTCTTCTTCACGTTGTCTTAGTAGATCTTGTGATTCATTTTCGCTGTGCCGCCCCAATCGACCTGGTCGTAGGGGCATCCTTCCCTGAAATCACAACGGTCAAGAAGCCCAGAGAAGGATTATTACGAGATCTAAGGGCTCTCTAAATAATTAATCTGTCTATAATGGTATGGAATGTCAGGGTATGAATAAGGAGAGAAGATAGGATGTCAAAGATCATATATACAAGCTAAAAACCTCTATAATTGGTCTTGTTGAAACAAAAGTAAGAGCAAACAAGTCAAGGAGAATCTTAGGTTGTATCCCACAAGGTTGGGGTAATGCAAATAACTATGCTTATTTGAAAAAGGAAGAATTTGGGTCTTCTGGAATACAAAAGTCTGGAACTGCACCATTATAAACCTCTCTAAGTCAACACATTTCTATTGAAGCCAAGAATAATGAAAGTCTGGAGACTCTGTTATCTTTCATCTACGGAGAAAATTTGAAGAGTCAAAGAGATGTTTTGTGGACAGATTTTACAGCAAATTCATCAAGGCATTGGTAATAAGCCTTGGGCTTTACTCGGTGATTTCAATTCTGTTAGATATACTGACGAAAAGGTTGAGGGTAAGCAGCTATCCTTTTCACAATTATCATCTTTCAATAGTTTTGTTGATCACTGTTCATTATCAGATATCAGAAGTTTTGGCAACAAATGGTCATGGCATAATACTTCTTTTGGCTCTAAAAAAATTATTGGACGGTTAGACACAGTCCTTTGCAATAAAAATTGGATGGATACACTCCCTGGCTCTTTCTACAAGTAGCACTCCTTAGCTTACAGTGACCATGAACCAATCGTTTTGCATTTTCTCCCTGACCAGGATGCAGGCCCTAGACCTTTCAGATTTTTTGTTTATTGGATGCATTTACCAGGGTTTCAAAATGTTCTAAGCAATGCATGAGGCTTGGATGTATCAGGTAATCCACTACAGCAACTGGTTATAAAATTGAAGAATGTTAAGCAAGCTCTGAAATTGTGGCTTAAGCAGGAAAATGTTCTGCTAAATATAGAATCAACTCCATCAGACACAAGTTGACTCTAGTTCATGATGCTATGGTAATAAATCCAATTGATCAATCTTTGCATAAGGAGGAGGATGCTCTAAAAAAGGATCTAAATATTGTTCTAGCACATGAGGAAAGTCGATACAGGCAGACGAGTAGAGAAAACTGGCTCAATCTTGGAGACAGGAATTCTAAATTCTTCCATGCATCCATCAAAAGTAGGCAGGCACTTAACAACCTCAATCATCTTTTGAAATCAGATGGCGCACCAATGACAGATATTGAGCAGATCCAGCAGCAGGCCCATTTGTTCTTTCAGAATTTGTTTACTCAAGATTCATATTGTAACTCTTTTTCGTATATCATTTGTTAAAAAGAAGCTTACTGAGAAGGCAAAACATTGGCTGATTAGAAATGTGACCGATAATGAAATTGAGGAAGCTCTACATCAAATGCCACAAGAGAAAGCCCCAGGGCCCGACGGGTATAATGCAGCTTTTTTCAGCATAACTGGAACATAAATGTAGGATTTGCTTGTTTTACTGCAAGTGGCTATAAGTTGCAAGTCGTAAAATGAGAATTGGAAAAGTGAACTGTAACAAGGAAAATATTTGTGTTTTACGGTGCTTGGTTGGTAAAGTGAAACTGTAAATGAGAAAATATATTGTGTTTTATGGTGTTTAGTTGGTAAAGTGAAAGTGTAAACGGGAAAGTATATTGTGTTTTATAGTGTTTGATTGGTAATCTAAAAGTATAAGTGAAAAAGTTGATCACAAAATTAACTGCAGCAGTGGTTTAAATATTCTAAATACTATTAAATTAAATCTACTATTGTAAATTAAATTGTATTAATAAATTTGAGATAAAATATTAATAATTTTAATATTTATTTATAACAATAATTTTAATAAAATATTAGTATAATTAGTAACATATTACTAAAATATTAACTAAATAAATAATTATAAAATTTTAAGAGAAATCTAAAGAATATTAATAAAATTTTAAGAAAACTAATAAAACATAAACATTATAAAAATCTTAAGAAAAATAATAAAATATAGTTATATATTATAATATTGTAAAATACTTAAAAATTATTATAATATTATTGTAATATTATATAAATATAAAATTAACAAAGTAAAATATAATTAAAATTTTAATAATAAATTTATTATATATAATATTATTATAATGAATTATTATTATCATATTAACATAATAATATATTAATATATTAATATTATAATATTAATAAAGTAATTATTTATATTAAAAAATAGTAAAATTAAATATATAGTAATTTTATATTAAAACATAAATTGTTATATTAATTAAATATTAAATCTAAATAAAAATAAAAAACTGGTATAAATATTAATAAAATAATAAAGTATTAAATAACAATATTAAATAAAAATATTAAACTAAAATAATAAAATATTAAATATTAAAACAATATTAAAAATAATAAAAAACTAAAGATTAAAAATATAAAATAATTAAAAAATTAAATAAGAAATTAAACACTATTAAAAAATTTAAAAGTATTAAATATTAAATAATATTAAATTATATATTGACTATCAAGTAACTGTTTTGGATTACAAGTGCACTACAAGTGAGATTTACATGACCATAAAATTAACGGTAGCAGCTGCAAGTGGGAAAATATGTGTGTAAAAATGAGATTTACATGACCACAAAATTAACTGTAATAACTGCAAGTGAAAAAATGAGAGTTGCATTTTGCAAGTTATTTTTCAACGAAACAAACAGTGAAAAATAGAAAAGAGGTTTTACGACTTGCGACTTGCGACTTGCGGCGAAACAAATAGGTAGTATGATTGATGCTGTTAAATACTTTTTTAGGAGGGGAAATTTGTTAAGAGAGGTAAATCAGACTTTCATAACAATAGTTCCAAAGTTTACTAATGCATCTTCTCTCTCTGATTTCAAACCAATAGCCTATTGCAATTTATTAGACAAACTCATCTCCAAAATTCTCAGCAACAGCCTCAAGACTATGATCGATGAACTTATATCTCATAATCGGTCAGCCTTTTTGAAAGGAAGAAGTATAGGTGACTGTCAGTGGCGGACCCAGGTGGGGGCGAGCGTATGCGGTCGCCCCCACTGGTGTTGGGTTAATTAAGCAAAAAATCCAACTTGGATCATTTCTCCTGATCTCCACAAAAAAAAAAAAAAAAATCCTCTAGTTTCTGCTAATGACAGATTCTCAGTCTCTCCTCTGGGGATTGAGAACTCTCACAACCTCTCCAACAAATCTCTCTCAAGACCTCTCCAACGCATCTCTCTCACTCACGATCTCTCTCTTCGCTCACGATCTCAAGCTCGCCTCTTTCGACGTCAAGCAGAACCTCAACAACATCTTCTCAATGGAACTCGTGATGTAGACCGCCAACAGCAAGCGGTAGAAGAAGTGCAAGCATGTAATTTCTCGATCTGAATTTTGAATTTCAGTAACTTGATTTCTTGATCTGAGTTAGAGTTTCCACTTATAAGTCTTGATTGATTCTTAATCTGATAAGGTATACAAAAGAATTGGTTGGTTCCGTTCAATTGATCATTTTTAAAAAAGATTGGATTTTGAAAAAAATTTTATCAGAATTAGGGTTCTTGATTTGTTGATCGTCCTCTGGAATTAGGGTTTTGAGATTAGGGATTTCTTTATATAATTGTTGAAATTTTTGAAGTTTAATTGAAATTAGAAGAGGAACCTCATTTTATTTTTCCTTTGTTCTTTAGTGGATGATCATTAGGTTGTGAATAAAAAAGAGGCATTTTTTTGGAGAAACTGACAGTGAAAAAATCATTGGTTTTTCTGAGAATGGGTGATGAGTTGATGAATGATTGCTTGATGACATATATTGAAAAAGACATATTTGACAGCATTGACAATGAATCAATCATTCAACGATTTCAGAATATGGCTTCTCGAAGGGGAGCATTGTAATTTAGAGTGACATATGTTGTCTTGAATGGGAGCCCCTCTATTTTTTTTGTAATATCAAAACTTGAAATATGTTGTTTGATTTTTATAAATTTTCAATTTTAGTTCAAAATGTTTTCGCCCCCACTTAGTGAAAATTCTACGTACGCCACTGGTGACTGTACTTTGCTTGCTCATGAACTCATAAGGGACTTCAAGAAGAAGTTGGGACCACAAAGCCTTTGCATCAAAATAGACTTTCAGAAGGCTTTTGATAGTATCAACAGAGAGTTCATATATCATCTAAGCATTGCATGAACTTTCCTCCCCTCTTTGGATAGCTTGGATACAGGAATGTCTATCCACTCCAACCTTCTCAGTTATGGTGAAAGGTGTCCTACTGATTACTTTACAGGTAATAAAGGAATTCGTCAAGGTGATCCTCTCTCACCCTACATTTTCATTTTAGCCATGGAATTCTGGTCAATACAAATGGATGTCTCGTTGCACTTGGAAGTATACAACCTATGAAGAAAGGAATGAGGAGTTATGTGTCACATCTGCTATACACCGATGATATGTTAGTTTTTCTGAGAGCTAACAAAAATCTGTATTGGAGATGAACAGATTGCTACAAAATCTTGCTTATTTCACTGGTCTTAGTATAAATAAGAACAAAAGCAAAATGTTCTTCAGGAAAGGATGAAAGAACAAGCTAGAACTTCTAAGTCTTATTGGTATTCCTGAAGGCTCCCTCTCAGCCAAATATTTGGGTTTTCCACTCTCTATCAACTACTTAAAGGCGTGACATTACTCTGTCTTGCTGGTAAATGTAAAGGAAAGATGGAAGATTGGGCTGCACAGAGTTTATCCTTTGCCGGCAGAATTGAATTGATCAAATATGTGCTTCACGGCATGGTGTCATACTGGATCCACTCTTTCAAGATACCAGTCTCAATCTCTAAGGAGTTAGAGAAATTGTTTGCTAACTTCCTATGGAAGGGAGGAATACATGCTTATAGCTGGACAAACATATGCAAACCAAAAGTAGAGGGAGGAGTTGGTATAAGAAGGATACAAGAAATTAATGAAGCTGCAGGATTGAAACTCATCTGGAAATTGTGCACATCTCAATCTCTATGGGCTTCATGGATGAATGAAAGATATTGTAAGGGAACATCTTTTTGGGAAGCTTCTATCTCCGCTCTAGATTTAGGCACATGGAAATTTATAGCTACTCTAAGTACTATAGAAGGAAATAACATGTCTTTAGACACTAACAATGGGCTATGGATCTAGAATGCACATTCAACATGCAAGTTCAGTTACACCTCTGCATGGAACCTGGTCAGAATTCCTTCTCCTATTTTTGAGTTCCATCAATTAGTATGGTATCCAGCACATTCTCCTATAATGTCATGCTGTTTATTGAGAGCACTCAAAAACAAACTTCTTACAAGGGATCGGCTTTGCAACTTTGGAATTACTCAGCAAAAACATGTATACTGTGCCACACAGGACTTGAATCTGTTCTTCATTTGTTCTTTGAATGCTCATATGGTGCTTACCTCTTATCACTCTGCAAACTAAAGTTAGAGCTAATACTACTTTAGGCAGCATATCAGAAGAAGCCAAAAGTCTGTCATCTTCTTTCAACAAAAGAAAAAGATCCTCCTTCATTGCTAAGGTAGCATTCTCAGCAGTAATCTGGCATATTTGGAAAGAAAGGAAAAATAGGATATTCCAATTCCAAGAGAGGAACAAAGTAATGGTTTTCAGAAATCTGCATGAAGACATCCATGTGCTGGTACAAAATTGTCAATGGAAGTCCTCTGGTGATCAGCATGAAAGAGATGCACATGCAAACTGGGGTCTGTGATTCATTTATATCAATCGTGTTCTATCTAGAGAACTATTGGGATACATTGGGATGCACAGATTAGTTTTGATGGATGGTAAAGTGCTCTCCTCAATCTATTTCTCTTATACCTATCAATCCTTTATAGGATCTTTAGAGTTATATATGTACAGTGTATTATTTTATCAATAAAATCTTAATCTTTCAATATATATCTGCGCGCGCGCTCTCTCTCTCAAGGGGGCACTCGACTGGCTAGATTATGGGTTTGCTCCCCAGCAGGTCGTCGGTTCAAAACCCTTAATGGGCATTTTGCCTCGGAGAATTATTCCTTCGATTTACCTAGGCCTGTGTAGGGAAACTTCTTAGGGTAAGGTGCATAGGCCCCAAGGGATTAGTCGGGGTGCACTAAGTAGCCACAGATACCCGAGTGGATTTGAATATATATATATATATATATATATATATATATATATATATATATATATATATATATATATATATATATATATATATATGAGAAAAATGTATATCAGCCTGCGGGCTGAGAGTACTCTCTCAGCCTGCGGTGACGTGGCTCAATTTGTCACTTCACTGACTTGCGGCACGCTTTTAGGAAGAAGTTAAATTACCAAATACCCCTTATGAAAAGCAACTCTTTCGGTAACCTTCCTTATTATTTATTATTATTTTTCCCCCTTTTTTTTGCCGCTCTTTATAGGTTTTAGGTTATTCTATATGAATTACTTTTCCCCCTATTTCCTTACCTCTTTTTGAAAGATCTAGTTTCTCCTTTTCAGCCTGCGATAAACTTTTTTCTGAAAATATAAAATCTTTTCAGATCAATTTTTTCTCCAAAATATTTAATGTCGACGTTTGAGCAGTCTACTGGCGATCTAAATATGGAAGATATTACATCTGGTTCTACTTTCTCTCAGAATATTGAAAATCTTGAAGGGTTGACATCTTTGCATGCCGATCAACAGGTTTAATTGTTTCATTTTTTTTAAAAATAATTTCTTAAATATTGAATTTTTCTCTTTAAGTCTATGAGGTACTGCGACCTATAACAAGTGATTTAAAGTTTCAGAAATGCGACCGTTTTAATATTCGGTCGCAATCTTATTTGAAAATAATCTCCGGTTGTGAAATCTTTTTTTTTTGGGTATGCATCTTAGGTCGCAGTCTTTTGTAAGGAGTAATATAGCTTTCTTCACATACGGGTAATTGCGACTTAAGTCGCAGTCTTTGGTAAGGAGTAATATAGATTTCTTCACATACGGATAACTGCGACTTAAGTCGCAGTCTTTAGTAAGGAGTAGTATAGATTTCTTCACATACGAATAACTGCAACTTAGGTCGCAATCTTCATTAAAGGAGTATTATAAATTTCATGTCGTATGTGAAATCTTATTTTTATTTACTGCGACTTAGGTCGCAGTCTTTAGTAAGAAGTAATATAGATTTCTTATCATACGGATAACTGCGACCTTGGTCGCAGTATTTGATAAGAAGTAATATAGTTTTCATCTCTTATGCGACCTTGATCGCATTTATATAACTTATATTTTATAATACAGTGATATCTAAAAAATATTTATATTCATTTAATTCGTGTAATTATTTTTTGTAGGATATGAATGCACATGGAGAAACGTCTGGAAGCTCAGATAAGTTTATAGGGAAACAGTTCCTGTCGGATATGAAAGCATACAATTTCTACAATTGTTTTGCAAGGAATAGAGGTTTTAGCGTGAGAAGAAAAGGTACAGATAAGTCACGGAAGCCTCCTTATGAGATTATTTGCAAAAAATTTTGCTGCAACAAGGAAGGTCTGAAGAAGTTGTGTGACAAAAGACAAGAGGGGCTTACAGTGCATCGTCGAGTTAACACTAGAGTAGCTTGTCCTGCTGAGATGCATATCCGTCTTCATTTTTTTTGGACAAAAGACATTGGGTTATCTCAAAATTTGTTGATACTCATTCACATGAATTGTCAAGCCCGGATAAGGTACATCACCATTACTCTCACCAGAATCATCGTTCAAAAATTAGCAGAAGCATTATGAGCAATCTGGTTGATGTTGGAATGCGGCCTTCAAATATTTCTCGCGTTGTTAATGCAATGAGCCAGGGAGAAGGCTGTGAAGAAGTGAGCCCTCAACAAGTTATTGATTTCACTCGTCAACGTAGAAATAACTGCGGTCACCAGTTTATTACTATTATCAAATATTTTCAAGAGAAAGCCGAGATCGATCCAGAATTCTTCTTTTCAAGTGAAGTCGATAACGCGGGCACACTTAGAAACATTTTTTGGGCTGATGGAAGAGCTATTTCGTCGTATCTGAGGTTCTGTGATGTGATCGTTTTTGACACAACATACAGGACTAATCACTTGAGCTTGCCATTTGCTCCATTCACTGGAGTAAATCATCACCAATGTCGCATAAGACTACAGTGCAATCATACACTGCGACCAATGTTTTTAAAAAGCATATTTTTTTTATAACTGCGACCACGGTCGCAGTCATACATTGCAAACATAAACTTATACCAGGGACGACACTGCAACCAAGGTCGCATAAGACTACAGTGCAATCAGAAACAACTGCGACCCAGTTCGACACTGCGACCATGGTCGCAAAAGACTACTGTGCAATCAAAAACAGCTGCGACCCAAGTATGATAAAACAAATGACGAGAAATACACTGCGACCTTGGTCGCAGTAGACGACAACTCATATCTAACAATTGCAACCCCATGTCGTCAGTATGTAAGAAAAAAAAGTAAGTTTCATATACTGCGACCAACGTCGCATTCGGCTACAAGGAAAGGTCAAAAAAACAAAAAAAAAATCCAAAGTCGCAAAAATCTGAAACTATTATTTTATCAACTGCAACCGAGGTCGCATGCAGTGTATGCACATCACTTTTTTCGAAAACACTGCGACATAGTAAAAATAGAAAGAAATAAAAAAATTTGAAAAAAAATAGGACCTTTATCGTCATGTTACAAAATTTATAAATTTAAAAATTTATTCGTCATCTAAAGTTTCAAAATCTCTTTCTCAATTGCGACCATGGTTCCAAGATTTAAAAAAAAATAAAAAAATTGCGACCTCGAAAATAAATTTGGAAAAAATTTAAAACTATTAAAATACACAAACGCTAAAAATTTTTGAAATAACATTTTTTGTAGTACCTTTTTCGACGGATGATTCTTAGGCGCCATCGGTTGCAAATATATTTTTTAAAAAACGGATCAAATTTGTAAAAGAAAATAACTAATTGGATCAGAATCGCCGGTTGAAATTTTAGAGCTGTAAATTTTTTTGAAAGTCAACTTTTTTACATAAGTTAGAAAGTTGTGAGGGAGGGTATTTTTGGAAAATAGAAAGTTGACGTGACTGACAGTAAATTAGGCGGGATTTTTCAGGATTTTATCCGCCAAAAATTATGACAGATATGGGGCGGTGATGTTGCCACATCCGCCGGCTGAGAGAACTCTTTCAGCCTGCCGGCTGAGATACGGTAACCCCTATATATATATATATATATATATATATATATATATATATATATATATATATATATATATATATATATATATATATGACACACACACAGAGAAATATGTATATCAGCTGCCGGTTGAGAGTCTCTCTCAGTCTGCGGTGACGTGGCACAATATTTGCCACACCACTAAGTTGCGGCTCGCTTATTGGAAAAAGTTAGATTACTATATGCCCCTCGGTAAAAGGTACTTGTCCCATAATTTTTTATTATTACTTTTTTCCCCTATTTCTTTTACCGCTCTTTGTCAGATTTAGGGTTTCATTTTCCTGCCATAAAGTTGTTTTTAAAAATATCAATTTCCGGATCAGGTTTTTCTCCTTTTTATTTAATGTCAACGTTGGAGCAGTCCACTTCCCCTGTCAATTCTGGTCGCAGTCGTAAGCGATCTCTATCTCCCGATCTAAATATGGATCATATATCTCTGGTTCAACTTTCTCTCAGAATATTGAAAGTATTGAAGGGTTGAGATCTTTGCATGCTGATCAAGAGGTTTTTATTTTATCAATTTTCTCCCGCAATTTCTTAAATGTAGAAGATTTTTGTATAGCGTATATGGAACTGCGACCTAGATTTCGTTTTACAGAACAATATAATCACTTGTTCTAAAGTCTTTTTTTAGAAAGAATTTCACAGTTTTTTTAAATGCGATCTCAGTCGCACCTATTTAATTTAATATAATAAAATTTATGAACTGTGACCGCTAATTTAATACACTAAATTTTACTAACTGCGACCACGATCGCAGTTTGTATTAAAAACATTTTCCGGCTGTAAAAGCTACTTTTATAACTACGACCTTAGTCGCCGTTCTTTTTTTATAATTCTTACACGTGTCCATGTCAATTATATCTATTTTGTACACTAAATTTAAAGAACTGCGACTTAAGGTCATAGTATATACTAATGAGAGAGTTACACAGTTATTATTCACGTTTTTAAAAATCTGGACATACGGAAAACTGCTACTATGATCGCAGTCTTTTATTTAGAAGTTATAGATTTCTTTACATCTGCGACCTTGGTCGCAGTTTTAGTAATTATAATACATTGGGGTGTTATTCAATTATTTGTTTTTATTTAGTTCAGTAATTTGTTTTGTAGGATCAGAATTCACATGGAGAAATGTCTGGAAGCTCAAATCTTTTTGTAGGGAAAAGTTTATCACAGATGAGGAAGCATACAACTTCTACAATTCTTATGCAAGGAACAGAGGTTTTGGCGTGAGAAGAAAAGGAATAGATAAGTCACGGAGGCCTCCTCATGAAGTTATTTGCAGAAAATTTTGTTGCAACAAGGAGGGTGTAAAGAAGTTGTGTGACAAAAGACAAGATGGGCTTACAGTCCACCGTTGAATCGACACTAGAGTAGCGTATCCTGCTGAGATGCATGTGCGTCTTTGTTTTTTATTTGACAGAAGATCTTGAGCTGTCACCAAGTTTGTTGATTCTCATTCACATGAATTATCAAGCCCGGATAAGGTCCATCACCATTACTCTCACCAGACACATCGATCAAAGATTAGCAGAAGCATTATGAGCAATTTGGTTGATGTAAGAATTCGCCCTTCAAATATTTTCCGTATTGTTAATACAATGAACCACGGAGAAGGTTGTGAAGAAGTAAGCCTGCAACAAGTTTTGATTTTACTCGTCACCGTAAAATAACATTGGCCATGAGTTTATTGTGATCATCAAATATTTTCAAGAAAAAGCCGAGTCCGATTCAGAATTTTCTTTGTAAATGAAGTTGATAATTGATTAGTCTCTAATTTTGCATAATTTTCATCACATTCTCATATTTAATTCATGTAAAATTTTGCTAATAAAACCTTGCTTGCTTGATCCTAGGTCCATGGTGTGCAAATGAAGAAGAAGACCTAAATCACGGCCTACCAATTAGTCATTGACTTTAGAGTGAAGGTTTGTCAGCCCAGGGTGTCAAATCGCGAATCTAGGAGATCAAATGAACAGGATACAGTCTGAGCAGCACGCTGCCCAAACGCTGCCACGCGTAGCCCTGTCTTGGCCGCGAAAATGCGGCCAGGGCCGCGTTTCTGCGGCCATCTTGGCACGCGCGCGCCAGTGCTTTGGGGCATGGGTCACCCCCTGGCCCCACTTTCCCTTGGTGCCTATAAATACCCCCCAGGGTTCTTCAGTTAAAGCAGATCCAGAGAATAGAGTTGTAATTTGTGTTTTGTTGCTAGGAATTGTAGTTGCTTTAGTTGCTTCTTCTAGTTTTAGTTTAGCCATTAGAGTGAAAGAGAGAGAGTGTGTGTAAGTGTTGTATTTGAAGGGTGACAAGCTAATACAAGTACTACTTTTCTTCCTTCTTTCAATTTACTTGTGCTTTCATTTGGTTTTTACTTTCTTATTGTAGTGTAACTTCCCTTCTCTCTACTTCTTTTCTTTTTGTTGCTTCTTTTCTTACCATGTCTAACTAACTCCACCATTTCATGACTAACTAACTACTAACCCACTAATTTCTAACTTCTTGATTGATAACCCAAATGAGTCAATAGTGTCAAATAAGCCTTGTGCAAACGAGAGCTATAGCATCTTAAGACGAGGGTTCTATCTCTAACTTACCTACAAGTATTTACCTCCTTATATTTCATACTTAAATGGTTTTTGATGATCTATGGGTGTTGTACTTTGCTTGTTGTTGTAAGTTAGAGACTTTCCTTTTAACTTTGCCTATACCATTAGTGCACTCGTGTCTTCCCGTATTCTCGCCTTCTATTGGATCTTGATATGGGAATGTCTGAGTTTTTGTCGTGTAAAGCTAAGTTATAGGAAGAACTTTCACTCGATTTCCACGTGAATAGTTCTAATGCATAAGGGTTATACTTGCCTATGATCCATCGTGAGGCTACATCTTCAAGAAGTTAGGGATTAGTTGGAGCAATTAGTAGAAAGTTAGCCATGCGCCTTTACCATTAAGAAAAACCCACTTTTACGAACCACCAAAACATTTTCCAACAATTCTTGAACCAACTTGTTTTCACTTTTTAATTCTTTATTTGGAAACAAAGAACTTTCTTTCTTCTTGAACTTTGAAGCCACATCAAGCTTCCATCGCTCTCCCTTCTTGTGGATACGACCCGTATAGCCACTTCGCTACTACAGAAGAATCGCAAAAGCAGTAACATCAACCCACACTCTTTTTACATATTCTTGTACTTGCTTTTTGCCGATCAAATTTTGGCGCCGTTGCCGGGGAAGGAACGACTTTGTTGTTCAATACTAAAGATTGTTTTTATTTTTGTGTGTAGGAGAAGTACCAAGGAGCTCACTATCACGGAAAGCGAAAGAGGTGGCCAAGGACATTGCGCTAGGATTCATTTGCCCTTGGAAAAATTCGTGTAAAAGCGAGTTTTTCCGATTGAAGTACTAACAAACTCATTTGCAGGATTACCGAAAGCCGCTAAAAAAATTGCTTTCTAAATTTTTAGTTTCCTTGGATGCTTCACCTTTATGCATGTATAATAAACTCAACAGAAATTCACTTGTTGCTTAATTGAAATTTGGATTAGACTTTTGCATTTAGGGCACGTGTCTATTTCAATTCATTTCAATTTCTGTTGAAAAGTGCTGGAGAAAAGGTACGTGTGCATTCATACAGAATAGGACCAATATTTTGGAGTGATTTGTCGCTTTGAGTGTTACCTTGTTGTGAATAAACTGTACACTTGCATAATTGATATTAAGGGCAAAACCCAAATAAACAAGATAAGGTGGGGATTTCATCACCCTTCCTTAGCCCAAAAATCATCTCCAAGTGCACTCACACTCTCTCAAGCCTTAACTAAAAATCAATAGACGTTGGCCCTAGGACATCTCGGACTCACTAAGAGATTCACCTAGGTTGAAAATTGCAAGAACTATACTCCTGCAAAATCGGTGTCTAAGGAAAGTAGATTGAGAGGCAAAGCCTCGAAAGCTCCGTGGTTTGGCGTAATTAGGCCCGTGGCTCACGCCCGGATACCTCCCCCCGAGCTTTGCCCTTTCCTGACCGATTAGCTTGAGTCGAGTTCCTGCAACAACCTTCCCCGGAGAATCGGCCAGTTAGGAGTCGTCCAGGTCCAGGTACCTTAGACTAAGGCTTGGTGGTTGTTTTTCTTTCTTTTGTTTGTTTTTCATTCTTTTTCGATTATTTGTTGTCTTCACGTTGTTTGTGGTGTGCTGCATGCAAGAGTGGGTGAGAGATCTGTCAACTTCCAGATTAACAAGAAACACTTCTCTACCCTTGCATCCAAAACCGGTGATGGCATCACTTCAGGATAGATTTTACCCAATCAGAACTTCATTACCATCTTGTATAAAACTGCCTGAGGCAAATGGAAATAATTTCGGGTTAAAGCCTCAATTCATCAACACTCTCCTAAAGTTTCATGGTTTAGAATCGGAGGACGCATACTTCTTTGTTAGGGAATTTGAAGAAGTGTGCCTCATGATGCGTATACCCCAGCTAGGAGACGATACCGTTGGTTACGTTTCATCCCTTTTTCCCTAAAGGACCTAGCGAAAAAATGGTTGTACAGTTTGGCGGTAGATTCTGTCACGACGTGGGATGATTTCGTCAAGGCCTTCTTGAAGAAATTCTACCCAATTCACAAAACTGCCCTCATTAGGAAGAATATCATGCAGTTTAGGCAAGAACCGAGTGAACCATTTTGGAGATACTTGAGTGATTCAAAGATCTCCTAGCTCAGTGCCCTCACCATGGTGTGGAGAAATGGCGTCAGTGCCAGATTCTCTACGATGGTTTAGATTATCAGACAAAAACTCTTTTAGAAACAATGTGTCAGGGAGGATTCTTGCTCAGGGTTGGGACTTATTTGAGGATTTAGCTGAGAAAACCCTGCAATGGGAGCCAGCCTCGGAGAAACCTAGGAATTCACAATCTGCTTTCATGCAAAATCTTCCTCCTCCCAAAACTCTCCAATGGAAAAGAAAATAAGTAAATTGGAGGAGAGCATAGAGGCTTTCATGAAGTCCCAAGCTGCTTTCATGCAAAATCAGGGACAAACTCTGAACAATCATACACAGGTCATATCGAGATTGAAAATGCAGATGAGCCAATTAGCTAGCTCCCTAAGTGAAAGACCAAAGGGTACTTTGCCTAGTCAGCCGCTAGTTAACCCAAAAACCTCCAATCAAGCATATGAAATTCAGGATCCATCGATCAATCAGTGCAATGTTGTTCACACACTGCGATCTGGAAAGAAGGTAGATAACCAGGTCAACTAACAGAAAAGTCCAGTCCAACCTGATCCTACTCCAGCCTCCACCTCTGCTAGTTCCTCCCAAACTGCTCCTCAAACATCTGACGAGGACAAAGCTGCTGAATAAGTTCATAAGCCTGTAGCACCCTTTCCCAATAGGCTTAGGAACAACAATAAGAATATGCACATAGAAAAGATGCTAGAGATGTTCAACCAGGTCAAATTGAATGTGGCTCTTCTTGACGCTATCCAACAAGTCCCAGCTTATGCAAAATTTCTTAAGGATATGTGTACTAAGAAGAGAAAGACAAATGTGCCCAAGAAAGTGTTCTTGGCAACCAATATAAGTAAGATTTTGTCTGGTCCCATTCCGGTGAAATATAAGGGTCCCGGATGTCCCACCATTTCCTGCACCATAGGACAGACCGAAATCAGTAGAGCACTTCTTGACTTGGGAGCAAGTATCAACTTGCTACCTCTCTCAGTATACCAGCAACTTGGGTTGGGCGAGCTAAGCCCAACTCGAGTCACCATTCAGCTAGCTGACCGATCTGTAAAGATCCCGAAGGAAAAAATCACAGACATCCTTATCCGGGTCGGGGATTTCATCTACCCCGTTGACTTCATTGTGCTTGAGACCCAACCTGTTATCAATCCAAGGTCTCAAACTCCTGTCATCTTAGGGCGCCCATTTCTTGTTACAGCCAATGCCATTATCAACTGTAGGAACGGGTCCATGCGATTGACTTTTGGAGACATGACTAAGGAAGTCAATGTCTTCAGTCTTGGAAGACAACCTAGGGATGTCAATGATCAGACGTTTGAGGTCAATTCCATTGAAAAACTGACCAGTGAGCATAAGGAAAGTATGGAGACAGAAACTGAGGCAGAGTTTGATCTGGAGGCTGAGGATTTTAATCTAGACCAGATCATAGATTTAGCAGTGGATTGGGCGTCAAGCCCCTCATCATAGGATTGAAAGCCCAGAGATTGCCTCCAATGAAGCAACACCTTCCCTAGAGCTAAAAGTCCTGCCTGAACACCTCAAGTACGCCTACCTGGGCGGAAAGGACACCTTACCAGTCATCATAGCATCCCACCTGACTGAGCAATAAGAGGACAGCTTAATGTCTATTCTGAAAAGACATAGGGAAGCCATTGGATGGACGATGAAGGACATCAAGGGAATAAGTCCAGCCATAGTGCAACATAGAATCCATTTAGTCGATGAAGCAACCACTAGGAGGGACCCACAATGCAGGCTTAACCCTCTCATGCAAGAGGCAATTAAGGCTGAAATTCTGAAACTATTAGATAATGGGATCATTTATCCCATTTCTGATAGCCAATGGGTTAGCCCTGTTCATGCGGTCCCAAAGAAGGCTGGCTTTACGGTGGTAGAAAATGCGAAAAAAGAGTTGGTACAAACAAGACTGCCTACCAAGGTTCGTGTTTGTATCGACTACAGGAAGTTGAATGCAACTACCCGTAAAGACCACTTTCCGCTACCCTTCATCGACTAAATGCTTGAGCGTTTGACTGGACATGAGTACTACTGCTTCCTAGATGGGTACTCGGGATACAACCAAATCCCCATTGCTGCAGAAGACCAAGAAAAGACCACGTTCACCTGCCCGTTCAGAACCTTTGCTTATCGATGCATGCCTTTTGGATTGTGCAATGCTCCCGCAACATTCCAACGGTGCATGCTTAGTCTTTTCTCCGACATGGTAGAACGTTTTCTTGAGATTTTCATGGATGACTTCTCCATCTACGGAGATTCATTTGATCAGTGTCTTCATCACCTAGAGTTAGTGCTACAAAGATGCAAGGAGAAGAACCTAACTCTAAACTGGGAAAAATGTCACTTCATGGTGAGACAGGGGATTGTCTTGGGCCATGAGATTTCGGGGAGAAGCATAGAAGTGGGTAAGGCTAAAGTAGAAATAATTGCTAAGCTTCCACCACCCAAAAGCATCAAGGATATTAGATCCTTTCTAGGGTATGCTGGGTTCTAACGACGGTTCACTAAAGATTTTAGCAAAATCGCTAGGCCCTTAACCAACCTGCTCACTAAGGACGTGCCCTTTGATTTTAACAACGAATGTTTCAAGTCATGGGGGAAGCTTAAGCAAGAACTTATTTCTGCGGCTATCATTTCTGCTTCTAATTGGGCCCAGCCGTTTGAAATCATGTGTGATGCATCTGATTTTGCTATTGGATCTATTCTAGGACAGCGCATCGACAATAGGCAGCACGTGATTTATTACTTGAGTAGGACCTTGAATGACGCCCAACAGAACTATACAACGACTGAGAAGAAATTCTTGACCATTGTCTTTGCGTTAGAAAAGTTTCGACCCTACTTGTTAGGTTCGAAGACGGTGATTTTTACAGATCACTCGGCTCTGAAATACCTCATGACCAAGAAGGAAGCAAAAGTCCGATTGATTTGGTGGATCCTTTTGCTTCAAGAATTTAACTTGAAAATCCGGGATAAACGAGATATAGAAAATGTGATCGCTGATCATCTCTAACGAATTCCGAAGGCACCGATCATAAAGCTCCGATCAACGAGGATTTCCCAGACGAGCACATCCTGGCCATTCTTAAGGAACCCTGGTATGCGGACATTATTAATTACCTGGCCACAGGACAATTACCCGCTGACTGGACAAAGCAAGACCAATACCACTTCTTTTCCCAAGTACGGTACTTCTTCTGAGAAGAACCGTATCTTTTTAAGTATTGTCCCGACCAAATTATTCGACGATGCATACCAGAGGAGTGTGCTCAGGTTTTACCATGACCTTGCATGCGGAGGACACTTCGGTCCCCGCAAGACTGCAGAGAAGGTTCTACAAAGTGGGTTCTACTGGCCCACTTTGTTCAAAGACTCATATCATTTTTGCAAGTTATGCGCAAATTGTCAGAAAATTAGAAAAATTTCAAGAAGAGACATGATGCCCCTGAACCCGATCCTTGAAGTTAAAATTTTTGATGTTTGGGGTATCGATTTCATGGGGCCATTCCCCAATTCTTTCGGCAACCAGTTCATTTTGGTTGCTGTAGACTATGTCTCTAAATAGGTAGAAGCTGTGCCAACAAAGAAAAATGACAATAAAGTAGCTGTCAAATTTCTTAAAGAGAACATCTTCTCCCGATTTGGCACCCCTCGAGCGATAATTAGTGATAATGGATCACATTTCTACAACAGAGTTTTTGAAGCTCTAATGTGAAAATATTCCATTAATCACAAGTTGTCTACTCTGTATCATCCCCAGACAAATGGGCAGGTCGATGTCCAATTGACAGATCAAGCTCATTCTGGAAAAGACTGTCGGACAAAATCGAAAGGATTGTCGGTCAAACTCAATGATGCATTGTAGGCTTACCGCACTGCTTTTAAGACAGTTTTGGGGATGTCTTCTTATAGAATCGTGTTTAGAAAAGCCTGTCATCTGCCAGTAGAGTTAGAACACCGGGCCCTCTGGGCCATTAAGCAGCTCAATTTTGATTTGAGTAAGGCTGGTGAGCTAAGGAGACTGCAAATTTCAGAATTAGAGGAGATATGGAATGAAGCCTATGAGAATGCTCGGATCACCAAAAGCAGGACAAAACTTTTTCACGACCAGATCATAACCCGGAAGAACTTTGCTCCGGGAGACAAGATTTTGCTATACAATCTAGGTTTCACATTTTCGCGGGGAAGCTGAAGACTCGTTGGTCTGGACCGTTCATTGTGTGCACTGTTTTCCCACACGGTGTTGTGCTTATTGTGGACCCTAAGACCAACACGGAATTCAAAGTGAATGGGCAAAGACTGAAGCCCTTTTTGACCACTGAGCCTATATCATCGGCTGATAGTGTGCTGACTCTTTTTGCCCTGTCATACACCTAACCGCAACAATAAGAAATAAAAAATATATATAATAATAATAATAATTAATAAAAAATAAAATAAAATAATAATAATAAATAAATAAATAAATGAACATGAATCACTAAACAATGTAAATAAATAAACATGAATCATTTATACACACTCTCTCTTTCACAATAATCATAAAGTTTAGGGGTCTTCATAATTATCACCACCTTCTTACATACTTGTAATTACCCCTTTTTCCTAGGGTTAGGATAGGACATCCCTCTTTTCTATCCCTATTTATATCCCTTTTACCCCTCTCCACTAACCTAACTTCCATTCTCATTTCAGATCTGAAGAAGGAATTCCCTCCTCCCCCTCTCCCCCAAATTCGCACCTCTTCCTCCTTCCAATAGTCGCGCCCGGCCCCAAAACGCGGCCTCCCTGAGGCAGGCCGCGCCCTGCCAAAGGCTGCCCCCTGCCTCCACAGCAAGGCCGCGCTCGGCCTTGTCTAGCCGCGGATCCGCGGCTGTCTAGGAGAGACAGCCGCACAACTCTCCCCCTGATTGCCTCTCTGATCACTCTCGAGATCTCCTACCCATTTGCTGTGTTGCTGTTTGTGTTTTGCCATACCATCCGTGGGTTGTTTTTTTTCCCCCAAGGTTTCCGCGGGAGGTTTGCAATTCGTTACCCAATCTCTCTATTTTTCCATACTCAACCATGGCTCCGACCATATTCCCCGAGAAAGATTTCTCCCGTATATTTGCTGATGTTCAAGGGTATGGTACCGTATTTTTAAATCGAATTAGGAAGCGGCAATGGTATGGCTTAGTTTATGATAATACCACTCTTGACGCCTACTATTGCCCGGACTTAGTGAAACAATTTTATTTGGGTATTGACATTGAGACAATTGACCATGACCACTTCATTGTCCATTTTGATCACGGGGATCTTGCGGTCACCCGGGATACTGTTGAAGCGGTCACACAAGTCCAGTCCCCCGGGCAGCATGTTGCCCCCTGCCCTTGATTGATTACCTGACCTTGATGGGGGTGCGTTGCACTGAGCTCGATCATGGTGTTCGAGCAAATACCACGTTTCGTAACATTCATTGCGTTGGACGTTGAATCCAACGCAATATTTTGGGTATTGATCATACTACTTCTTTCTACAGACCTGCCCTTCAGATTATCCACAGCCTCATGACGAGGCAACACACTGTCTATCTCAACACCAAGCATTTGCAGCAGCTGATTGCCAACTCCCAACGCACTAGGGGTGCGAAATACTCTTTACCTGTCCTAGTCACCCGTCTTTGCCAAAACTTTCTGCCTGACATAGAATTTATTGCATATGATAGAGTACTAGTCACCCCCGAGCGCATTACCAGTGTCTACATTAGCTGCTTGCATTCGATCTAGACACCTACCGTCCAGCTCGAAGATGTTCCTACTGAATCATCCTCAGAGGAACATATGGATGAGGAAGATGACCCCCACTTTTGGCAACAACCTCCCCCTACCGAGACCCATGCATTCATGTGCTCCATCTGGAAGGGCATGAAAAAGATTTTTAAAGGTCAAATCAGGTTAAGGAGACAACTGGATGCTCAAGATTCTAGGCTGGAACGTATTGAGGACACCCTCCGGCATTCACGCTCGACCGGACCTAGCACTTCGACCGGCCCGGGTCGGAGGAGACGGTGATATCATTTCTTTACCCTATTTACTGCATCTGCATTTAGATCACCTTCATTGAGGACAATGCATTAGATAGGTGTGGGGGGGTGCTAACACTTTTTTCTTTTTCTTTTTATTCTTTTTCTTCTTTCAAAAAAAAATCTCCAGATTGAAAAGAAATTTCATACTCTTTATAAAAATACCAAAAGATTGTAGGAATTAAGGGAACCTTATTAATGAATCTTTATTTTTGCCTAAATAAACAAGAAATATTGGTTTGACTAAAAAGTTAGAAGGGATAAGGAAAATAACTCATACCTTTTATTTAACCTTAGTAGAATATGCATAAACCACATACATATGCTTGGGATTTAGAAAACAACTCTGAATAAAAATAATAATAATAATAATAATAAACGCTGGATAATTATGCCTCAAGAAGCATGATTACTCACGCTCAAAAAATACTTAATACATAATTTATATAATCTTGATTTCGTGGCCTACTCTACTTACATATTTGACCCGAGGGGTGTTTTCCCACCTGATGCCCTAAAACCATTTGATTTGGGAGTCATCGGTCTGATATGTGTTGCATAAGTAAAGTAGAAAGCCTAATGAAACCAAGAATAATACATAAATATTAATAAACTTCATTGATATTAAAAGTTGAGTTGAAAAATCCCAAGCACATCACACTTACACATTATGTATATCTATCTAAAGCAAAATAAACAGAATGAGTTAGAAGTACAAGATCCTTTCTAAATTCAAAGAAAAAACATAGTTTCTTCCTTTACGAAGGTTAAAATATAGGAGGACTTATGAGGGTTAAACCTAATTTTTACATCATTCGTACATTTTTACTTAGATGATTGAAAGTTCTTTTTCATGACAGAATTTTTGTTAAACTACTAACTTCTTTTCTTTACTTACTGGATTTTGTGGGTGCAATCCGCTGAAAACCCTCAGGAGACAACACTCCTCCTCTAGGGGAAACCTAGAGGTTTAAAGGCTTGTTGCACATGCTCAGTGCAATCGCGTCACCTGCGAAAGTGGTATAATAATTTTCTTATTTTTGTTTTGCTCGGGACGACCAAAAAGATAAGTGTGGGGGTGTGATTAGTCTCTAATTTTGTATAATTTTATCACATTCTCATATTTATTACATGTAAAATTCTGCTAATAAAACCTTACTTGCTTGATCCTAGATCTATGGTGTGCAAATGAAGAAGAAGACCTAAATCACCATTTAATTGGTGATTAAAGGCCTACCAATTAGTCATTGACTTTAGAGTGAAGATTTTGTCAGCCCAGGGTGTCAAATCGCGAATCTAGGGATCAAATGGACAGGATATAGTCTGAGCAGCACGCTGCCCAAACGCTGGCGCGCACAGCCCTGTCTTGGCTACAGAAACACGGCCAGGGCCGCGTTTTCGTGGCCATCTTGGCGCGCGCGCCAGTGCTTTGGGGGCATGGGTCACCCCCTGGCCCCCCTTTCCCCTGGTGCTTATAAATACCCCCCAAGGTTCTTCAGTTAAAGCAGATCCAGAGAATAGAGTTGTAATTTGTGTTTTGTTGCTAGGAATTGTAGTTGCTTTAGTTGCTTCTTCTAGTTTTAATTTTAGCCATTAGAGTGAAAGAGAGAGAGTGTGTGTAAGTGTTGTATTTGAAGGGTGACAAGCTAATACAAGTACTACTTCTCTTCCTTCTTTCAATTTACTTGTGCTTTCATTTGGTTTTTACTTTCTTATTGTAGTGTAACTTCCCTTCTCTTTACTTCTTTTCTTTTTGTTGCTTCTTTTCTTACCATGTCTAACTAACTCCACCATTGCATGGCTAACTAACTACTAACCCACTAATTTCTAACTTCTTGATTGATAACTCAAATGAGTCAATAGTGTCAAATAAGCCTTGTGCAAATGAGAGCTATGGCATCTTAAGACGAGGGTTCTAACTCTAACTTACCTACAAGTATTTACCTCCTTATATTTCATACTTAAATGGTTTTTTATGATCTATGGGTGTTGTACTTTGCTTGTTGTTGTAAGTTAGAGACTTTCCTTTTAACTTTGTCGATACCATTAGTGCACTCGTGTCTTCCCGTATTCTCGCCTTCTATTGGATCTTGATATGGGAATGTCCGAGTTTTTGCCGTGTAAAGCTAAGTTATAGGAAGAACTTTCACTCGATTTCCACGTGAATAGTTCCAATGCATAAGGGTTATACTTGCCTATGATCCATCGTGAGGCTACATCTTCAAGAAGTTAGGGATTAGTGGGAGCAATTAGTAGAAAGTTAGCCATGCGCCTTTACCATTAAGAAAAACCCACTTTTACAAACCACCAAAACATTTTCCAACAATTCTTGAAACAACTTGTTTTTACTTTTCAATTCTTTATTTGGAAACAAAGAACTTTCTTTCTTCTTGAACTTTGAAGCCGCATTAAACTTCCATCGCTCTCCCTCCTTGTGGATACGACCCGTATAGCCACTTCGCTACTATAGAAGAATCGCAAAAATAGTAACATCAACCCACACTCTTTTTACATATTCTTGTACTTGCTTTTCGCCGACCAATAATACAGACACACTTAGAAGCATTTTTTGGGCTGATGGAAGAACTATTTTCTCGTATTTGAGGTTTTGTGATGTGATCGTTTTTGACACAACATACAGGACTAATCACTTGAGCTTGCCATTTGCTCCATTCACTGGAGTAAATCATCATCGGCAGTCAATTTTGTTTGGCTGTGCATTGCTGGCAGATGAGCAGAGGGATACATTTGTGTGACTGTTCAATAAATGGCTCAAGTGCATGCACGGAGTTACACCAAAGTTGATTATTATTGATCAGGATGCCCAGATCGATGATGCCATCAAGATGGTTTTTCTAACTACTTGGCACCGGTACTATTTTTGGCATGTACGGAAACATATTACCGAGGAACAAATCCCAATGACGAACAAGTATGGGGAAGATATAGTCTCTGATTTTCATCTTTGGTACACCTCCCATGATATAAGCACATGCGAGGAGCGATGGAGACTGATGAATGAAAAATATCATTTAGATGAAGAAGACAGTTGGTTGTTGAAGATGTATAGATTGCGTGGACACTGGGTTAATGCATATCTCAAGGATGTTTTCTGTGCTGGAATGACAACCAGTCAGAGGTCTGAGAGTATTAATTCTTTCTTTGATGGATTTGTCAATGCAAACACGAAACTAGTTGAATTTGTCCACCAATATGATAAAGCTGTTACTGCCCGTCGTAGTTCTGAATCTCAATAAGACTTTCGGGGTTTGAATTCTGTGCCCAACTGTACATCGAATCCATATGAGATACAGGTTTCGAAGTTGTATACCCCGAAGATTTTTCAGTTGTTCCAAAAGGAATGGGCAGTTGTAATGACACTCTTTTCAGAAGAGTTGGAACACGATGGACCCGGAGCAAAATATTTGGTTGGTGATTTTTCAGAATCAAAAGACACCTGGGAAAAGGTCAGCTATGAGAAGTCTGATGAACTTGATGTGTCTTGTAGTTGCTCTTATTTGAAATAGAGGGTATCCTTTGTAGATATATTCTGTGCATTCTGTGGCGCAATCACGTTACACATATACCAGAATCCTATAAACTTCAGAGATGGAGGTTGGATGCTCGTTACAAAAATGTTGCAATTGAAAATGGCATTAGGCTTTTTCCCAGTCAAGGCACTCGAGGGACGACTAGATTGTGGACATTCGTTCCAAATTTAGTGCAATTCTTGAAATGGTGGCCGATTCTGATCTCCATCTTTCAAAGCTGGATGCAGTTTTGGAAAGATTTGCTGAAGAAACCAGTAATGAATACAAAGACAGGGAAGTAAATTATCAATCATCACAGTCTAAAACTATTTGTTGAAGAAACCAGTAATGAATACAAAGATAGGGAAGTAAATTATCAATCATCACAGTCTAAAACTAATATTGGTTCCAGTGGATCCGTCGTTATTCTGCGGGATGGTGAAGAATTGACAATACGCGATCCAATTGGTCCTGTACCAACCAAGGGGAGGCCTAGAGGTGCATCTAGACTTAAGTCTAGTTTTGAAGATTCTCTATCACAGAAGGAAGTGAAGCATCGAAAGTGTGAAAACTGTCAACATCTGGGCCATCACAGGACCGGTTGTCCATTATTGGTATTAAATTAAACCTGTTATATAATTTTTTTTAAAGTTTGATGTTTCAAATTCTTACTTTTCTTTTTTAATTGCAGAGGAAGTAGTTTCATGTTGCGTCTACCTATAACTAATAAAGTTTTCATTTTCACAGCTCCAATCATCAACTGTGACCATGATCGCACTGCGAAGAGAGATTCATTTCGTATACTGTGACCTGGGTCGCAGTATAATTTTGTTCCTTTCTAAGTGCTTCCCATCTACTGTACTTTTGTAAGCACTTATACTTTAAAATTTCACTGTGACACTGTTGGCTTATATATTTTACCTTTTAGTTCATTGAACATAGACAGCGATTCTGGTCGCAAATATAAGAAGTGTATGGAGATAACTACGACCGGAGTCGCAGTGTATCATTGCATATATAAATTTTTTTGTTGCTTTTCAAGTGTCCCCCGTCTCTTGGTATTATAATAACATTTGAATATAGTTGAAATGACTTCGTTGAAAATTCATTGCGACAATTTTGCTGTATGTTGTGTTTTAGTTCACTGAACATAGACTGCGACCAGGGTCACAGTTCATATTTGCCTATTTGAGAATGACTTTGTCGAAGTCTGCAGCAGTTTCATAACTGCGATCAAAGTCGCAGTTTAAATTTCACGCGAATTTTGGATTGATTAATTCTCAAGTTTGAATGAAATATTACATTAAGTTCTTTAATTATGTTACCTTTTCAATTATACACTTTGACCTTTGGTCGCAGTTTAGATTCTGACCTTAAATTAGCAATATATTTATCTCCGGTGGCTGATATTATTTTTTGTCACTGCGACAATAGTCGCAGTGTATCCCATTTTATTTAATTTTAACATTTTTCTGGCTTAGAAATTGATTCACATTGCTGACATATAAGTTCGACATAGCCCATTAAAATTTGGCACCGTAGTTCCATGTTGCGTCTGCAATAAGAATAAAATTAGTGAAAAGGTTACACCAGTTAAACCAAAATTAAGTAAAAAATATTTATAATTAACACAATTAACATTACAAAACAAGCTTAAATATTTAAAAAAACAAACTACATATTTAAAATTACTAATCTACTACTCGTCCTCGTCATCACCATCATAATCCGATTCGTCATCTATATTATGACTGTGTTCGTCTTTCGTATCACTTTCCTCCTCTTCCTCCTCCTTACCGCCACTCTCCTCTTCGATTCCATCCTCTTTATAGCAGTATTTCGGATCATCAATGAACTCCCAGAAGGGGTCGTCTGTATGAAGCTCATCCTCGGACCCGTAGTGAGGGAACGAATCGGAACTATACATCCAATCATCATTAGATGATTGGTTTCTTTCTGGTGAAGATGGTGAAGAAGACATTTTGAATCTGTTTCCGAATATTGAAAGAGACGAATTTCAGAAAACCAATTTAGTATGTTTGTTATCCTCTAATGGACACCCTTTATATATTAAAAATCCAGGAATTCCAAAAGGTTTATGCTCTCAAACGACGTGAACATGGCGCAAATTTATTCTCTGCCTTTTTTCAAAACGTGTATACTTTCCAGGTGACTGTTCAGTTTTCGGAAACAGGTAAAAAGTTAATATATTTTTACATGCAGTTACTTTGTACCTTAAATACGTCAAGACTATTATTATTTTAATTTCTTATGGTAGAAAAAGACAGTGAGGATGATGTTTACGTTTCGTTAAATTAATTATGTTAATAAAATTAAAGCATATATCGTTATGTGTATAAAAACTTTAGAGTTCCGAATAGGGCAATGCGACCATGGTCGCAGTGCGATCTGATATATGATTCAATAACTGTGACCACAATCGTTTTCTCGATTACATTAATAGAATGCTAATAAATAGATACACTGCGACCTTGGTCGCAACAGACTTTAATAAATTAGAATACACTACGACCAAGGTCGCGATGATACTTTACATTGCGACTTCGGTCGCAAATTTATAATTAAACAAAATAATTCACCAATTATATCCTTTGTTTATTCATACAGCGACAAAGGAGAGAACGAACGGCAACACTGCGACATCAGTCGCAGAGTTTTAGTAAAAGAACCCTTAAAAAATGAATCTGTTTCCGAATATAAGCAAACGATATAACTTCCTATTTCCTGGCTGCGACTTTAATCGCAGTACAAATTCTGAACCCATGATTTGTTTCTAATATCAATGCGACCTAGTAACAACAGCTATAAAATGGAAATAAAGAAATCTCAGTGGATTGTATAACAAATGAATAAAAATGTTTACAAATTACATTAATAAAGACAACAGACCTGCTTTACATCTAATGTTACATTTATCAAAAAAAATTGAGGTATATCAATGAATTAACAATATTATAATTAAAAAATTAAGTCAATTATCAGTCTTCAAATATCATCCTTCTTATAAATTCTGTTTCTTCATCCCAACTTTTTTCTCTGCCTACGAGTAACATGTATGCAAGCTCGCTTCTTAGTCTCTGTACATCGGATGCCGTCACAGTATCAATGGCTGATGGACTACCAAATGCTATACTTTTCATGTACTTGCATACATATACAGCGTAATCAACACTGAAAATTATACAGGAAAATCATTAAATGATATTAGATTTTGTACTCTAAATAAGCAGAAAATATGTTAGGTATATGTCAAAAGAAAAAAAATTACCTGTTTGCTTGTTGGGGACATCTTGCGTATTTTATATATGTTTTTTTCATTAATTTATTGAAATCAATTTCAAAATTTTGTAATAACCTTTCTTTCTGCAATGTCAATAGAAAAACAGTATCAATATTAATCAAATTAAATGCAAATATTCAGTAATCGCAAAAATAAAAATCAACTCACCATTGTTCTTGCATCTTTTTGATAAAGCTTTAATATATTATTTGATTTTTCCACTGGGACCAAAGAGTTGTAAAAAATTCACTCCTGTGTTTGGGAATCAAATACCAACAAGGTCCAGTGAAATCCAGTTTCCTTGGCACTGTGTTTGTGATTGATCGGGAAGAACATGTATTGCACATCAGTTGTCCAGTTTTTCAACAACTGCTTGATGAAATAATCTTCAAGATCTCTACTTTTAGATACAACACTGTGCTGTTAAAAACAAAATAAATTCAATATGCAATCAACATATAAAACGATGTGAAAATCAAAATTTATTCTGCCAAGACAACTGACTGCGACCAAGGTCGCAGAGTGTTTTTGTTGATATATTTTTGGCTGCGACCTTGATCCCATTCATCAGTATCCATGTTTAATTTTTAAGGATTTCTTAGCAACTACGACTGTTATAAGGATTAATTATTAACATGCATTGCGACCAAGGTCGCAAGGATGTATTGATTAAGAATGTTGCCTACGACTGCGACCAAGGTCGCAACCAGCATTACTCAATTGATATTCTTAAGGATTAATAATAATCTCGACTGCGACCTTGGTCACAATCCATTCGTTATGTCTTATCAGCAGCAAAGGCGACTAGTAGAACTTTTAACCTTCAAAAATTTAAAGTACTAAATTAATTAGAAAATTGATGTTTTAATTAACAATAAAGAAGAAAATAGATGTTTACCCAAGCTTCACTTCGAAAGAATAGAGTTTGCAATCCTCCACTCTTCTGTAGATGTTTCATGCAGAAATGAATTATATTGGCATCTAAATCTCTGCCGAACGTCAGGTCCTCAATGTCAGTTTTTGCAACCATTATTCCGTTGTCGATATCCTGATATGCAGTAGAACTGCAAGAAAAATAAATAAAAATTAATAATTAGATTGTTCTACTATAAATATCTTATATTTTTTATATAATTTGAAATAAAATTAATTAACTTACCCAGAGAAGGCTTTGTCCAAGAAATTTTTGATGAGAGCTTGTTGATGTGGCTGCAGAATTCTGTATGCAGTGGTTTCAGTCAATTCCCTGGTTTTTGGCTGAGTGTCTGAAATCTGTTCGTTGCCGAAACTAGTGGCAGAAGTCTGAGCCGTAGACTATGGAAGAAGATCTTCATTAATTTTCTTTTTTTATTTTGGATAAACGAAGTCGGAGTCATCGCGATCTCTTTTAGCGCGCTTGCGTTTTTTGACTCCCTTTTCTATCGTTCTTTTAGAGTAATCCAAAACTTTTCCTTTGAATACTTGCCTCTAAGCCGGAGTCTGTTCTTGAATTTTTTCTTCAGAAGCTCTGTCTTTTTGGAGTTCAAGTATCTATTGAGTTAAATTTAAAGAAAAAGTGGGAAAATCTTCCCCAGTAATACTTACTTCAAATTCAGAACCCTTGAAATCCTCCTCTTCCTTTTTCTTCTACTCTTCTGCCTGCTTCTCCATCTGCTCCCTCATCCTTTTTTGCTTCTTCTCCTCTTCCTCCTTCCTCCTCCTCCCCTCTAGAAATTTACGATTCTTCTCCTCCTCCGCCATCAACTGCCTCTTCGTCTCCTTCTCTTCCTTCCTCCTCTTCTCCTTCTCCTCCTCCTTCCTCCTCTTCTCCTTCTCCTGCCCCTCCTCTTTCTTCCTCCTCTTCTCCTTCTCCTCCTCTTCCTTCCTCCTCCTCCTCTCCTCTTCTTCCTCCTCCTCTTCTTCTTATCCTGCTTCTCCTCTTCCTTCCTCCTCCTCTTCTTCTCCTCCTCTTCCCTCCTCATCTTCTCCTTCCCTTCTCCTCCGCAGCAATGGCTGCTCTCAGTAGCTTTCTTCTTCTTCTTTCACTTTTAATTTCCTCTGCTGCTTTTTAAATTTTCTCCTCTCTTTTCTCTCTTCTTTTTTTCTTTAATTCAGCCTTGAGAGTTTTCACAGTCTTCATTCTTTCAATTTTTCTCTCTAGCTCATAACCATATGACCTCAAGTACTGATTTTCATTCCTCAAAAGTTCAATTTCTTCAGCTTGTTCATCCCGTGGTGCTGGTAAATAACCTGCAATAGTTGGTTCCTGTTCACTCATTGGTTCCTCAACTATTTCGACAGGCTCTGGTTCTGTTTCCGCCGAGATGTTAGCTTCATTTGTATATCTTCTTCTTCTCCTCCTCCTCCTTCTCCTCCAACAGGAAGGCCAATCATATTTCTTTCATCATTAGAAATGTTGGCCATTCGACAAAAATCTGAAATAAAAAAAATAAACTGAGATCTTATACAAATCTTATAGTTGTATCACAGATAAATGAAACATTTACTAGAATAGCTATCAAGGAACTGTGACCTAGGTCACAGTCATAAGCATTAAATAGACAAGTAAATCCATACTGCGACCATGGTCGCAACACATATCAATAAAATAAATATAACTGCAACCATGGTCGCAGTTTATTTACAACGAGTTATCAAGGAAATGCGACCATGGTCACACACCATTGTACTGCACTTCAGTTGATCTACGACCGTGGTCGCACTCCTTTTTAATGTTTAAAATTATAATCAACAGTATATGGTCGCTAATATTTAAAAACTTACGATATCTGCGTCAAGATCATTTAGATCAATTTCAGCCAGAGCTCTGCTAATATTTTGGAGGTCCCATCTTACTGCCCGTGGGGTTTTGTCCTCCAAACCAGACCTCGGCTCAAAGATAGCAGCCCTTTCACAGAGCCAATACTGCAAAATGTATAATTACATTAGTTTACATAAACATTGACAATATATAAGGAAATTTCAACACTGTTTGCCAAATATGATATTCATACTTACAATAATTTACATGGAGCATCCTTGCAGCTCATATGTGGTGTGCCTGAAGATGTCCATTGACTCAATCAGGAATTACCAAATAGCTTTAGCCCAGCATATTATCTTCATCAGCTGCATATTGGCAATCTGTTCCACAATATACCACGACAACGTGCATTTACTGGCAGAAAAGAATAGAGTGGCCGACATATTAGGATGATGATTGTCGTAAAGTCTTGAGCTGTAAGCCTTTGTCTGTCTCTTATAATTTCATTTAAAGTCACTTGCTGCTCAAGTTGTTCATCCTTGGTCACATCTAATTCAGTCCTCCTTCTTTTCTTGACCAGAAAATCATCCAAAGCTTCTTCAATGGATACTTTCGTGATCTTCTTTATATTAGAGAAATAATATTTTATAACCCCTTTATCCTTTATTGTACAAATCTTATTTATAATAAAATCTGCCCCATTGATAGGTAGACTAAAAGTTAGGGCAACATCCTCCACTGTTATCTCAATTTCTTTGCCCCCAATTCTAAAGGTCCTTGTATCCCTATTATACTGGTCTACAATTTTCAGTACACTGATGTTTGATTTCAGACCTTTTTCAGTTCCAAACTCCTCATTGTAGAAGGCCATGAAGATTGGGCCAAACGGGGTCTCATTCATTGCATCTACGAAATCGGCCTGAATGTGCTTTTTGAATTTTCTAATAAATTCGCACATAGGCTTTAGGCTCGATCTCATAGGACGAACCTCACTTCTTATTTACCTATAGATGCGAAACATTAAAAATATTAGTATCAAATACCAGGTCGCAGTACGTTTATTTAAAGAAATAAAAGAAAATAAGATTGCGACCTTGGTCGCAACAGACTTTAATAAATTATAATACACTATGACCAAGGTCGCAATGATATTTTACACTGCGACTTCGGTCGCAAATTTATAATAAAACAAAATAATTCAACATTTATATACTTTGTTTATTCATACAGCGACCAAGGTCGCAGTGTAATATATCAGTGTCCAGTTAATCCAATTTAGTAGAATATAATACATTGCGACCAAGGTCGCACTGCAATTTTGTAATTAATCAAAATAATTTACCATGAAGGAACCTTTGTATCATCATATTGCGACCAGAGTCGCAATATTCAATCACGCTAACCTAGGTAACAGATTACGACCATACCCCCAAAAAGAGAGAACGAACGGCAAAACTGCGATATCAGTCGCAGAGTTTTAATAAAAAAAACCTTAAAAAATGAAAGTTAATAACTTTTAAAACAAATAATTTTGAAATGTCTGCGACCAAGGTCGCATAGACCTAAAACGCTAATTCCGACAACTCCGACCCAAGTCGACATAAAAGGGAATGAAAAAATAAATTGACCTTGGTCGCTGGGTTACAAAATTTAAAAATTTAAAAAGCGATTCATGATCGCGAGTTTGCGAATCTTTCTCTCTTATTTGGGACCATGGATGCAAGTTTTAAAAAAAAATTTAACTATTTTTTTAAAAATCAAAAAAATTGGAGAATTAAAAAAAATCAAAAAAAATAGTAAGAATACAGTTAATCAGACACTTTTAATTTAAGTTAAGTTAGAATAGGAATATTTCTTTAAAAAAATTAAAAATGGAATCAAATCTGAAAAAAATAACTACTAAATTTTACAAACCCTAAAAAAAAACTTTTTTGGGTTTCCCCATTACCTTTTTTCGCGGATGATTTCTTTAGAGCCATCTTTAGCAGATATGTTTTACAAAAACTAAGAAATATTGGGAAATAATGGCACTAATCTTTTCGGATTGATCAATTGAAAATTTAGATCTGTAAAATTTTTTGAAAGAAAAAGTTTTACATACAGTAAAAAATTGTGAGAGAGGGTATTTGAAATCACCTAGAGGGAGGGTGAATAGGTGAATATGCTAATCAATACACAAATTTAAAAATGAGATGATGCAACGATCACTCAAAGCAAGATTAGAAGCCGAATACCCCGTGAAGGGCTCTGAACTCCTTCCTCGTGATTCCTCTAAATAAGAGTTTGAGGTGCGCAATGCAATTTTGTTGTGAGAGTATAGATCGACAATATAAGAATGAATGAATAGAAAATAAACAACACAAGTAAACCAATCACAAACATAGAGATTTGTTTCGAGATTCGAGCACCCAGCTTTACGTCCCCGCCTTCACCCAGAAGGATTTTCGATCCACTAGAATTTCCACAAAGGATTACAACTACTAGGAAGTACCCAATTCCTCAATCACACCCCTTTAGTCCAGAGGTAGTGGAGCCACAAATACAATAATCACTGGGTGATCAAAAGACCACAAACTCTCTCTTGAAAAACTTTCTTTACAAAAACCCTAGAGAATAATATATAAGATTGAAGCTCAAGGTTTTGTAAGTGATATAAAAACAGAAGAGAGATTTTAAGAACAAAAAAAACTTTTAGAAAACTTTTGAAAATAATAGCCCAAAACTTAAACAAAATCTCTTTCTCAAGAAAACTCAAAACTTTTAATCTGTGAATTTATTGTTGTAAAAACCTCTACCCTAATGACCCCTTTATATAGGATTTAAGAAGAGTAAACATAGAAAACTTTTACCTGAATAAAAGAGAAAGAAATTGACCCTCTAATACAGCTAACCACATTTTTTTTAACTTAAACACGTTTTAAAATATGTTAAAAATCAGCCTCCAGAAAATTAGCCATTACTGCCAATCTGGCAGATTGGTCAATGTTGAGCATATTTTTCAGGCTCCAAACGTCCGAATTCAGAATTAGGTATATAGGAATAATTTTTAAATATTTAAGTCTTCTTTTTAATGCAACTGAAATCAACTTAATATCATTTTGTATTAGAAAGTTATCAATAAAACACTGACAGGTATCAAATCAAGAAACTGTAAGCTGTTTTTAAAACAAGAACAGAGTTCAACAAATATTTGACATCTTTAAAATTTGAATCTGAAAAAGATTATTGAATAAGAAATTTAGATCTGAAAGTTATCTTTGAAATATAAGTTAAATCATGTTATTTTAATATAAGAACAAAATGTTATGATAACAAATATAAAAGGGTGTTAAGCAGATCAGCAGAACTAAAACTAGTTCAAATCTAAAACCCGATATATGTACTTGAAATCCAAAATCGGTTAAACCATAAACCAAACATATTGAATTTGTGTGTGTGTATATGAGCTTCAAATGTATATACTATTCTTTAACAAAACAAACTATATGAGTCTACAAGTAGGAGTCTCTGATAGTTGATGTTGAGCAATGTTTGAGCTAGACCCTAATATCCCATGCTTGAGAACTCTTGAGCCATCAATACCTGTATCAACCTGAAATTCATTCTTTAACTTCTATTAGTACCAAATAGATTTTATATGTTTGTTATCATCAAAACATGTAATCCGGGGATTGTAACCTTTGGGCCAACAATCTCCCCCTTTTTGATGATGACAAAACATATAAGCTGTAAAACAAAATATAGGAGGGAGGTAAAAGCTCCCCCTCAAATGATGCTCTATTTTATGAAGTATAAAACATGAAAACATATACATATATGAACATGTACAAAACATAAAACCTACATATATGAGATAAACATGTACAAAATATGAACATGTACAAAACATGAAACCACCAATACTTCTCTCCCTTTTTGTCATACATCAAAAAGGGTTAGGAAACAATTAATAAACAATATATGCATAAATAAGATATAAACATGCATTTATGCATACATAAACTCAAATATCTCTTCCCTTTTTTGTCAATTCATCAACAAAGGGGATAAGGAAAAAAAAATCAATTGTCATATCATCAAATCTTAAAGACCAAAACTTAAGTTTATTATTTTATACCAATTTAATATTTTTGATAAGCATATTAATACCAATTGAAAAATATTGATACCAATTAAAGGTAAAAACTAAATTTTTAGATAAACACTAAAATCATTTTGCAATAAGGATACCAAATAGAGAATAATACCAATTTAAGATCATTGATACTAATATTGAAAATGTTAGCATATATCAAACTAAAGTATTTTACATCATAAATGGTGAGAGTAAGATACTAATTTAAAATGAAAACTGATACAAATTGAAAATACAACCAATACCAATTTTACATAAAACCAATTTAAAAACAAGAATTTCTCCCCCTTTATGATATACTAAAAGAAACAATGCATAAGCTTGTAATAGATACTAATTAAAAATAATTGACATGATGAACTAAATCAAGCTTGGCAAACATAATTTGTGCTTTTTCAAAAAAAATTGTAAAGACATGTGAAACAAGCACAATCAAATCATATATATGTATTTATGGATATACTAATTGAAATATGAGGCATACATATATAGAAAACACATATGAGTATACAAACATATGAAATATCAATTTTGATACCAATAAAAATATAATGAGGATCAAGTGTATAACTCATACTTACCACCCTTATCATGCACAAGTTTAAAAGATATTTAAGAAGGGTATACAAGGCATGGTCGCCCATCCAACCGCCCTTCAAAGGTAGGGGTTTTCAAAATCATGATTTGAAAGTAAATAAGCATAGTTTAAAAAGTCTACCATTTGAAGAATCGAAACTAGTTTTAAAGATATTTTTAAAAACTAGTAAGAAATCCTTCAAAATATGAAACCAAATCATACATCCTATGAAAACATGAAAATCACATAATAATTGACACTCAAAGTCTATAAAGCACATATATGCTCATGAAAATAAAGTCATGAGTAAACACTAAATATAGAGTGTAAGAATCATGTAATCAACAAAATCATGAATATAAGGCATTTAAGCTCAAATCAAATTCCTTTACAAACATGAAAAACATAAAAGTTTAATTTTCATCAAAACAAAATAAACCTCAAGGCATATGTATGTTTTGTATAAACTAGAGTATACATACTTATCCAAGCATAAACGAGTCCACAACAGTATATTGCATGAAGGCAAGTGGCTCAAGGATGTACATGTATATATATTAGTTTAGACAAAAGTAACATATACATGAAGCTAACACATTATCATGAAACCATGTGCAAAAATAGAAAATACAAGTGTAAATGAGAGAATCATCAAAACTAGGTTATACAAGTACATGTAATGAGTACAAGTGAGCAATGAAGAACAAACACATAATAACCAAGTGTAGCTCACTTCTTGTACGAGTATATACACAAGTTTTAATGAAAACTACATTTAAACAAGTAATCAAAATCATGAAGTACAAAATCAAGCACATAAACCAAAACATGAATCTAAATATGATCAATCATAATGAGCATTGAAACCAAAACATGCTAAAGATCAATCAATAAGAGCATGTGAATAAAATAGGAGTTAGAGATTGTTACCAAAACCAATAGGGTAATCTCTTAGTCTCCAAACCAAGGTGGTCCTCCCACCAAGCATCCTTGAAGGAGATGCATCCAATGTAGTGTCCATTAAGTTCAAACGCATCCACCATCAAAGCACCATAACTCTCACGTCAAGCGAGAGCTCACACCTACATCAAATAGACTAGGAATGGATTTTGATACCCATATTTTCTTGGGTCCTAATACGTTAGTGTTTTGAACCCAAACATGATTATTCATACTATTTATATGATCATAACAAAATTTGGCTAAATGACCATTTCTGCCACAATAAGTACAATTATAAATTCTTTCATATTTAAAAGCATAATGAGCATGTGGTTTATGAACATGTGATTTGTGAGTATGGGGTGTTTTAGCATGATTGACATGTGATGTGCTGACATGATGAACATGTGGAGTTTTAGCATGAGATGGTTTATTATGTTTAACATGTGAAGTGTGTATGTGTTTCTTTGAAAACATTTCTTCTAATTTAGTATTATTAAATGCACATTCTTTTAAAATATTTCCCAAATCATTTATTCTAGTTTTTAACATAGAAATCTCATTTTCATCAATTTTAGGATATTTAGCTTTGCATGCAACTCTATAGGCATCAAAATCTCTTTGTGTTGAAATAATAGTGGAAGATAATTCATCCTTTTCTTTTGAAGAAATATCAATTTGTTTTTTAAGCACTTCATTTTCCTTTTTCAATCTTAAACAATCTTCCTTCTTAGAATCAAAACTTTCTGAAAGTTCAATGAAAGCTTGCAATAACACTTCTTTGCTTATCTCAAAATCATCATAAGATGGTTCGGGAGTTACCTTAGGTGAGTTTGCCATGAAACACATGTTAGCCGTGTCAACTTCATCTTCGGATTCACTTTCCGAATCCCAAGTGGCTTTGAACGCCTTCTTTACAAACGACTTCTTTTGCTTCAAGGAGGAAGATATCTTTTTCTTGAAATCTGGACAATCGACCATGATGTGTCCGGGTTTCCGACAGTTGTAGCATGTGATCTTCTTCTCCTCCTTCCCTTCCCATCGCCTTCTATGGTTGAGCTTATTTTTGTGGTACATTCTTTTTACATCTCTCACAAGAAGAGATAGCTCGTCATCATCTTCTCATCTTCTTCATCATCGTAGATGGTGGAGGTGGACTTGAAAGTAATAGACTTTTTCTTTTAAGGCGTCGCTTCTTCTCTAGCCTTTTCTCCATCTCATGAGTCTTAAGATTTCCAATAAGACTTATGAGCTCCATCTCGTCTTTGTCATTCAATTCCTTCAAGGTGGTAGCTTTGATTTCCCATGATGAAGGGAGAGCACAAATCACCTTACGCACCTTTTGGTCGTTGTTGATTTCATCACCTAAACAAGCAAGAGCATTTATGATTTTAGTAAACTTAGTAATCATATCATCAATAGATTCATTTTCTTGCATTTTAAAGCATTCATATTGGGAACGCAAGAGATCAATTTTAGCTCTCTTGACTTGTGATGTTCCCTCATGAGTGACCAATAAGTGTTGCCAAATCTCATAGGCGAACTTGCAATGGATAACCCGTGTTAAGTCATCCTCATTTAATGCTAAAAGTAAGGCATTTTGAGCCTTTGAATTAGCATCAACTTCCTTGGAGGTAAGATCGGACCAAGTGTCCTCACCTACGGGTTCACTAAAAGGCTTGATCAAAGACTTAGCAACTCGGCTACCTAGAGATTGTAGAAAAATGTTCATCCTAACTTTCATATGGGAAAGTTGAGTCCATCAAATTTGGGAGGGGTCTTAATGTTATCGGCCATCTTTACTAGTGTATGAATGAAGATATGAAAATAGTGATTAGCAATTTATACGATCTCTCTAAGATGTAAAGCCAAAAACTAGAGTCCTGGCTCTGATACTAATTGAAATCACCTAGGGGGGGTGAATAGGTGAATATGCTAATCAATGCACAAATTGAAAAATGAGATGATGCAATGATCACTCAAAGCAAGATTAGAAGCCGAATACCCCGTGAAGGGCTCTGAACTCCTTCCTCGTGATTCCTCTAAATAAGAGTTTGAGGTGCGTAATGCAATCTTGTTGTGAGAGTATAGATCGACAATATAAGAATGAATGAATAGAAAATAAACAACACAAGTAAACCAATCGCAAACACAAAGATTTGTTTCGAGATTCGAGCACCCAGCTTTACGTCCCTGCCTTCACCCAGAAGGATTTCCGATCCACTAGAATTTTCACAAAGGATTACAACCACTAGGGAGTATCCAATTCCTCAATCACACCCCTTTAGTCCAGAGGTAGTGGAGCCACAAATACAATAATCACTGGGTGGTGATCAAAAGACCACAAACTCTCTATTGAAATACTTTCTTTACAAAAACCCTAGAGAATAATATATAAGATTGAAGCTCAAGGTTAAGTAATATAAAAAAAGAAGAGAGATTTTAAGAACAAAAAAACTTTTAGAAAACTTTTGAAAATAATAGCCCAAAACTTAAACAAAATCTCTTTCTCAAGAAAACTCAAAACTTTTGATCTTTGAATTTGTTGTTGTAAAAACCTCTACCCTAATGACCCCTTTATATAGGATTTAGGAAGAGTAAACATAAAAAACTTTTACCTAAATAAAAGAGGAAGAAATTGACCCTTTAATACAGCTAACCACGTTTTTTTTAATTTAAACACGTTTTATAAACATGTTAAAAATCAGCCTCTAGAAAATTAGCCATACTGCCAATCTGGCAGATTGGTCAATGTTGAGCACATTTTTCAGGCTACAAATGTTCGAATTCAGAATTAGGTATATAGGAATAATTTGTAAATTTTTTAAGTATTCTTTTTAATGCAACTGAAATCAACTTAATATCATTTTGTATTAGAAAGTTATCAATAAAATACTGACAGGTATCAAATCAGAAACTGTAAGCTGTTTTCAGAACAAGAACAGAGTTCAACCAAATATTTGACATCTTTAAAATTTGAATCTGAAAAAGATATTGAATAAGAAATTTAGATCTGAAAGTTATCTTTGAAATACAAGTTAAATCATGTCATTTGAATATAAGAATAAAAAGTTATGATAACAAATATAAAAAGGTGTTAAGTAGATCAGCAGAACTAAAACTGGTTCAAATCTAAAACCCGATATATGTACTTAAAATTCAAAACCGGTTAAACCAAAAACCAAACATATTGAATTTGTGTGTGTGTGTGTGTATATGAGCTTCAAACGTATATACTATTCTTTAACAAAATAAACTATATGAGTCTACAAGCAGGAATCTCTGATAGTTGATGTTGAGCAACGTTTGAGTTAGACCCTAATATCCCATACTTGAGAACTCTTGAGCCATCAATACCTGGATCAACCTAAAATTCATTTTTAACTTCTATTAGTACCAAATAGCTTTTATATGGTTTGTTATCATCAAAACATATAATCTGGTGATTGTAACCTTTGGGCCAACAGTATTTTCATCAGAGCGATTGTTGAATGACTGATACTAATTCGGGCGAGAATTTTTTGATTTTTGTCCGCCAAAATTAATGTCAAATTTGTGGCTATTATATTGTCACGTCCCGCCGGCTGAGAAACTCTCTCAGCTGGTGGCTGAGGTACAGTAACCCCATATATATATATATACACACATATATATGTACATATATGTACATATATATGTACATATATAATGTATATCTGCTGAGGTACAGTAACCCCATTTATATATATATATATATATATATATATATATATATATATATATATATATATATATATATATATATATATATATATATATAATGTATATCAGCCGACAGCTGAGAGTGTCTCTCAGCCTGCGATGACGTGGCATATTATGAGCCACATAATTCGACAATGTAAAATGACGTCCTACTTTTGAAAATAATTGAAATTACTAAAAGCCCCTATCTTTTGTCTTTTCTTGGAATGATGTATTAGTTTTACATTATTTATTATTTTTCTCCCCTTTTATATGTCTATCTCTCTGTGTCTCCTCACGCTGTCAGATCTTGATCGCAGTCTTGTAAAATAAATGGTTTAAAAATGAAATTTTATACTGTGACTATGATCACAGAATTCAATTTTATCTGACAATTTATTATTATGAATGCGACAAAAAATCGCAGTCCAATTAAAATTTATTAATAAAAAGACTGTGACCTTGGTTGTAAAAATGAAAATAAGTTATAAAATACTGCGACCAAGGTCGCAGTATTATCAAACAAAACTCTTCAAATAGACTGCTATTACATAAGACTGCGACCAATGTCGCAGTCTTCAGTTAACCATCTTAATTACTTAACTTTTGAGACCTTGTTTACTGCTTCAATTGACTATGTCTCTTATTTTATAAGAATGCAACCATGGTTGCAGTATTCTATTTAGATTATTTAATAAAAAATATTATGATCAAGGTCCACATTGTTATCAATCAAAACATTCTCAAAGAGACTGCTGTTACATAAGACTGCGATCGAAGTCGCAATCTTCTAATCATCTTAATAAATTAACTTACGAGATTATTGTCACTGCTTCAATTGACTGCGACTCTTATTTCATAAGACTGCGACCACGATCGCAGTATCCTATTTAGCTTAGTAAGGTCGAAAAAATACTGCGACCCTAATCGAAAAAATAAAAAAGACTGCAACACTGCGACCAAAGGTCGCAATGTAAAATAAAAGTAAATCTAAAAAGTGAAAATGATATTAAAAATTTTTAAATCTAATATTTTTCTTTTCAGAAACTGCGACTTCGATTGCAGTTTTAAAAAAAAAAAAAAATAAATAAACTGTTACAAGTCACAGTAATAGATTTTATTGTGATTAAAACATCTTTTAAAAAAAAACTTGAACATTAGTGCGATCATGGTTGCATTCTTTTAAAATAATTTATTTTTTAAAAATTTAGTAATCAAGATCTGTAATTTTTTATTTGAAAAAACTCAAAATTTTCAGATCTGTAATTTTTTAGTGGAGGAACAGTTGTAGGCAGGTTAAAAGTGAAACTAAGGGTATTTTAGTCATTGGGCAATGAAAAGTGGTTAAGGGTCTTCTTTTATCGCCTAAATTTTTGACTTCTCTGCGGCTAATATGAAGCCACGTCATGCCGCTGAGAAACTCTCTCAGCTGTCGGCTGAGGTACAGTAACCATATATATATATATATATATATATATATAATATATATATATAGAGAGAGAGAGAGAGAGAGAGAGAGTCTTGGCTACGTTTAGAAGGATTTGAGCATGAATCCTTCCCACTTAAATCCAATACTATAGCATTCAAATATAAGATCCACTCTGTTGAAGTTGATCTATATTATTTAAAGTAACTACAAATAAAAAATCAAGTGTTTTGTAGTTTTCTTGTCCATGCATCAAGTAGGCACAAAATAAATGGCCGAAGGTAGAATATTACTTATAACTATAATTTTAGACATACAAATTCTCAATCCAACCATTTGATCATGATCTAAACATTTAAAATCTCTCATACACCAACTTTTGTTTTCAAATATTCTACACCGTTTAATTAACCAACTCACTATTTTGGCCGTTTATTTGCGCCTACTTGATAAACAAGTAAAAGTATTCAAAACGCTTGGTTTTTTAGTTTTTAGTTAATTTAAATAATATAGATCAACTTCAGCGAAGTGAATTTTGTATTTGAATGTTGTAACATTGAATTTGATAGGAAGGATTTATGCTCAATTATATATATATATATATATATATATATATATATATATATATATATATATATATAGAGAGAGAGAGAGAGAGAGAGAGAGAAATATCTCAGCCGCCAGCTGAGAGAGACTCTCTCAGGTTCACTTCAATATAATCGCAAACTACTGCAACATGATCGCAGTCCACTGTAATATGGTCGCAGTCCTAAAAAATCAAATTTTTTAGTGTAATTAGGGACTGCTAGCATTTCTCAGAAAAAGACTGCGATCTTGGTCCCAGTCTTTAGAGAAAGATTGCGACCATGGCAGCAACTCTCATAAAAATACTGCGACTTAATCACACTCCTCATATAAAACTGCGACCATGATAACAGCACCCAAAATTGTGGTTAAAATTCAGTCACGTTGCACAAGTTGAGAGAGCTTCTCTCAGCTGGCGGCGGAGGTATAGATCCCTCATATATATATATATATATATATATATATATATATATATATATATATATATATATATATATATATATATATATATATATATATAGAAAAATGTATATCAGCCGACAGCTGAGAGTGTCTCTCAGCCTACGGTGACGAGGCATATTATGAGCCACATAATTCAACAATCTAAAATGACGTTCCGCTTTTGAAAATAATTGAAATTTCTAAAAGCCCCCTATCGTTTATCTTTTCTTAGAATGATGTATTAGTTTTATATTCTTTATTATTATTTTTTCTCCCTTTTTATATGTCTATCTCTCTGTGTCTCCTCACGCTGTCAGATCTTGGTCGCTGTCTTGTAAAACAAATGGTTTGAAGATGAAATTTCATACTGCGACTATGATCACAGAATTCAATTTATCTGACAATTTATTATTATGAATGCGATCAAAAGTCGCAGTCCAATTAAAATTTATTAATAAAAAGACTGTGACTTTATTCGCAAAAATGAAAAATAAGTTATAAAATACTGCGACCAAGGCCGCAGTATTATCAAACAAAACTTTTGAAAAAGACAGCTATTACATAAAACTGCGACCAATGTCGCAGTCTTCGGTCACAGTCTTCTAACCATCTTAATTACTTAACTTTTGAGACCTTGTCCACTGCTTCAATTGACTATGTCTCTTATTCATAAGAATGCGACCATGGTCGCAGTATTCTATTTAGATTATTTAATAAAAAATATTATGACCAAGGTCGCATTGTTATCAAACAAAACATTCTCAAAGAGACTGCTGTTACATAAGACTGTGACCGAAGTCGCAATCTGCTAATCATCTTAATTAATTAGCTTACGAGATTATTGTCACTGCTTCAATTGATTGCGACTCTTATTTCATAAGACTGCGATCACGGTCACAGTATCCTATTTAGCTTAGGAAGGTCGAAAAAATACTCCGACCCTAATCGAAAAATAAAAAAGGTTGCAACACTGCGACCAAAGGTCGCAATGTAAAATAAAAAAAATCTAAAAAGTGAAAATGATATTAAAAAATTTAAATCCAAAATTTTTCTTTTCAGAAACTGCGACTTCAATTGCAGTTTCAGAAAACAAAAAAATAAAATAAAATAAACTGTTTCAAGTCGCAGTAATAGATTTTTATTGTGATTAAAGCATCTTTCAAAAAAAACTTGAACATTATTGCGACCATGGTTGCATTCTTTTAAAATAATTTATTTTTCAAACATTTAGTAATCAGGATTTGTAATTTTTTTTTGTTTGAAAAAACGTCAAAATTTTCAGATCTGTAATTTCTTTAGTAGAGGAACAGTTGTAGGCAGGTTAAAAGTGAAACTGAGGATATTTAGTCATTGAGTAACGAAAAGGGGTTAAGCGTTCTTCTTTTACCGCCTAAATTTTTTACTTCTCTGCGGCTAATATGAAGCCACGTCATGCGGCTGAGAAACTCTCTCAGCTGTCGGCTGAGGTACAGTAACCC
>JAVJIF010007186.1:0-95315 GCA_038442645.1 Agave tequilana
CTTAGTATAATCTGAAATCACCTAGAGGGGGGTGAATAGGTGATAATGCTAATCAAATGAACTTAATGCGGAATTTAAAAACTAATTGCAATACACAAATGCAACCACTAGAGATGCACACACACAAGCCAAGCATAAAAATATGAATGATAATTATGAGATGATGCAAGGCACAAAGTAAAGAGAGAGAGAGAGTAAGAGTCAAGGGATCAAGCGCAAACAACAAGATATGTTTCAAGGTTCGAGCACCCAGCTCTACATCCCCGCCTTCACACAGAAGGATTTCAAGTCCACTAACTTGTCCACAAAGGACTCCTACAAAGGGAACCTCCACCGAGGATTTGGGGCAATACAATCACAAGGAGTACCCAACTCCTCTCCTTACAAATACAACCTCCTCCTTGAGGCACAACACCAAGCCAACAAACAATCACCTCACAACTTGAGGGATTAGCACAAGGCAACACAAGGATCACCTCACAACTTGAGGGATACAACCCAAATGCACAACCTCCTCAACACAATGAGGGAAAGGCACAAAGCCAAGCAAAGATTGGGTTTACAACTTGGTGATCAAAAGACCACAAACAATCTCTTTTCTCACACAAAGATCCTATAGAATAAGATAGTAGATGTAGCTCAAGTGTGAAGAAAACCAAAGGAATGGAAATCAAAAACTCAAAGAAAATCTTTGGGAAAAACTAGAAACCAAGATGAAGAAGTTGAATCAAATTTTTTCCCAAAAACCCTTTCTTGATTTTCCAAACCTTAGCAAAAACACAAAATAGATTGTTCAACTTAAAGCCCAAAAACTTCTTATGATTGCTGTGAAAACACTAGAGAGTCAGGAAAAATTAGCTCTTGAAAACTTTGAGAAAACCTCTTTCCAATGGGGTATTTATAGCCCATTTACAAAACTAGCCGTTGGCAGCAGATCCTGCCAAAAATGAACTATCGGTCGACCGGTCGGTCGACCGTCTAACGGTCATATTTGACCGCTGGCAGCCACCGGTCGACCGAGCCCAGATACAGAGAGCAATGCTCTCTTCTCGGTCGACCGCTCGGTCGACCGTGAGCAATCCGAGAGCAACCTGCTCTCAGTCGGTCGACCGTGCGGTCGACCGGCTTAAGGGTAAGCCAGCGTGCACGTATTCGTGCACGTCGGTCGACTGCTACGGTCGACCGGCCTAGCCTGGCAGCAGCAGTTTAGAGAAAAACTTGGTTTTTTTAATGTCTTAAAAATTCCCATAAAATCTCTAAAATCTACAAAAATAGTTTTATCATTTTTCATTGAAATATAAATTTGTGTTAAAAAGTTTAACACAAATCTCAAACATTTAGAACAATTTTTGTGTTATAGAAATTTTGCCAAAAACCAAAACTGTATTTTCTAAAACTAAGATTTTGAATAGAAAATACGTTTTGTCCAAAACTCATCCAAATACAAAAACATGGTATTAAACAACATTTAGGCATGATGTATATGGATATAATCCTATATACATGAAACATATATATATATCCATGTTTTTGACTTTAATTCCAAAATATGTTTTGTTCAAAATACCAAAACATAAAACACATGAATAAGTAAGTCAAAACTAAGTTTGTCTGAAGCATGCATGTATATAAAACAAATCTAATATACATAAACCATGTAAACTTGTTTTGAATCTATCTATTCATGAAAACCAAGATCGGTTAAACCAAAACGGAGAACCGAAAACCAATATTCAAAACATGAAACGTGTGTGTTGTGAACTTGAGCATATCATACTATTCTAATCTTTATAAATGGATCTAAAACTCAAACTAAACTAGGTACCGATGTCTTCTTGTAGAGCGCTGTCTCCAAGCCGACTCGATCCAAAACTTCGTGATCCACCGATCTTGACTCCTATGTGTGCTATTTATGATCTTGTCGCTCGGGCTCTTGATCACTATGTGAAAGCTTCCAAACCATCTTTGTTGAAGCTAATCACCTACTAACATCTTGATTAATAATCTGAAACTAAAATCACAAGATTATTAGTACACATAACTACATGAGTTAATCATCATCAAAACAGAGTGGAAGGCCTCTGGGCCAACAATCTCCCCCTTTTTGATGATGACAAAACTCATGGAGTTATATATGCATGGATTAAAGTTAAGCTTTAAGGAAGCTCCCCCTTAACTCATGCATAGCAATAAACGAGCAAATAAATATGCAATGAAGGCTCATAAACAAGCATGAACACATATCTATTATGTTTATGTTGATGCATGAACATAAATCTTTTTTCTAAAACATAATGCTCTTGATACCAAGTAAAAATATGTTCTTCAAATAATGCTTTTGATACCAATTGAACTTTAAACCAAAAATAAAAACATAACACAAGAAGCTCTTGATACCTATTGAACTTTAATAAAAACATAAAACATGCATACATAAACATGCATATAAACAACAAACTCAAATTCTTCTCCCCTTTTTGTCAATCATCAACAAAGGGGTAAAAGTAAAAACAAAATGATCTCCCCCTTTTTGATCAAACAAAGAATCAATAAAGGGTGACATAAAACATGATACTAATAAAAAAAAAAGTCAATGAAGTACATAATGATATCAATTGAAATGAGCATAAAAACATTTTAAGGAATGCCTATATCAAATGATACCAATTGAAATAAAGGTAAACGAGGCATTAAACATTCATATATCAATTGAAAACAAAAATCTTGATACCAATTGATAAGTAAACAAATAAGATACCAATTGTAAGAAAACGATCTTGATACTAATTGAAATTAAACATAACAAATTTTGAATTTCAAAACAAAAATTTTTTGATACAATTGTAAATATATTTCATTTTGAACAATGATACCAAATTAAAATTTTCAATCATAAATTATGGGAGTGGAAATCAATACCAATTGAAAGATGAAATACAAGTTTTCTCCCTCTTTATGAAATACCAAATTAAAACATGCATAAGCTTATATATGGATACCAATTGAAAACTAGTCAATTGAAACAAAAATTAAAACTCAAGCTTTAGCATAAGCAAAACACATATATATGTATGAAAAGTTAATACCAATTGAAATTGATATTATTTGAGATGAAAGCGTACATAAAAAAAAATATATGAGTATACAAGAAAAGTCAATATTGATACCAATTGAAAGAATCCAATGATATCAATTGAAACAACAATAATATCAAATGTATATCTCATATAACCTATCCTCCCAACACATGTTCAAGTTTAAATGATTTTCACTATAAAGCATACATGAGCATGGTTTCCCAACCAACCGCCCGTGGAAGGTAGGGTTTTAAAAAAAATAGGTTTGAAAATATAGTTTGTTTGAAAAACTCTACCAAAGCGAAGAACACGAACTAGTTAAGAAAAAATTTGTTAACTAGTACGAAATCCTTCAAGTAAGGAACAAGACAAAATTGTTTTTCATGAAACACATGTAATTCACATGATCACTAAACACTCAAAATGCATAAAGCCCATATCATACTCATGAAAACAAAATCATGAGAAACCTAATAAAGTGAGTGAACAAGTGTTATGTGACACATATCATCATGAAAATATTCAATTAAGCTCAATTTAAGTTCCTTTAAACATGAAACATGAAAATCTAAAATTTTTCAATAAAACAAATTATACTTCAAGGCATATGTATGTTTTGTCAACACAAAAAGTATACATACATATCCCTAAACACAATTGAGTCTATAATAAAGATTTGCATGAAAAGCAAATGACTCAGGGGTATACATGAATATCTTAAAGTTTGGCAAAATAAACATATACATGAAATGAAACACATGATCATAAAACAAATCCAAAAATGGGGAATACAAGTTAGAGTGCATGAATCATCAAAACTAGACTATACTAGCACATCTAATGGGTACAAAAGAGCGTTTAAGCACAAAACATGTAATAATCTATTTGTGGCCCACAATATGTACAAGTATATATCCTAGTTTTAATGAAAAACTAACATCTAAACAAGTAATCAAGTCATGTAGCATAAAACGAGACATGAATCAACATGAAAATCATAAACATGATCATTATGTAAATCCTCATGCTATTAGAGCTATGAAATACATAATAGCTAAACAATGGTGAGAACACAAAAAGAAATGGTCCATATAAACATGGGTGATCTCAAAAGCTATACATGCATGTCAATGATCTAAGAATCATAGTATTTAACATAATAAACTCTAAACACCAAAAATATGAAATATCAAAACAAAAATCATAAACATCCATATGATCATTATGTATATGCATGTGCATTAGATCTAGAGTATACATATTAGTTAAAAACAAAGTGAGAACTCATAGATTAAATACATTTAAAGCATGGGTGTCTCAAATAACTAAACATGTACATCACTAATCTAATAAGCATGGCATAGACATAACGAACAATAAACATAACATGCTTTAAATCAATGACATGAAGAGCATGCAAATATAAATGGGAGTTAGAGAATGATACCAAAACCGATGAGGGCACTTCTCTAGTTCTCCAAACCAATGGTGGTCTTCTTCCACCAAACTCCCCTTGAAAGTGATGCATCCAAATTTGTTTTCTTTAAGCACGGAACGCATCCACTTCAAGGCACCGCTACTCTCACGTGATGCGAGAGCCCACACCTACATCAATTACATGCGGGGTGGTCTTTGATACCCATTTTCTTTTGGGTCCATAGGGGTTAGTACCTTTCCAAACCCAAACAAGATTATTTGCTAAATTTCAATATGTAAACGATCATAGCAAAATCTAGCAAGGTGGCCCTTACGACCACAATGTGTACAAGTGTACACATTAGCATACATGTTATGGTTGTGTCCGTGATGAGCATGTGTATGCCGTGATGGGTGTACATGTAAAGATGGAACTTGTTTCTTGCGAACCAAGGTTTCCAAGCGTGTATGATTCAAAGTACATTGGCTCAAAGTGGAGCCCAAACATTCAACACTTTTCTTCAACACATTTATGTCATTTTCAATACTAGAAGATAAAGTGGAGCATGCAAAAGATGTGCTAGGTGAAGCTACACTAGCATGGCAAATATGTGAAGACAATTCAATTTTCAAAGATTTATTTTTCTTAAAACTAAATCCAATTCTTTTGTAATGAAATCAATTTCATTTTTCAAAGAAATGTTATCTTTTAAAACATAATCTAATTTCGAAGATAAAACCTCATTGTTTTTCACAACATCATCACAATCTTTTTTGCTTTTCAAAATTCATTTTCCTTTAGGACAAGGTCAAGTTGAGATTTAAGTGAGTCACGTTCACTAGTAATCTCTTACTTCTCTTGCAAAATCACTTCAAAACTAGAACACAAATCCTTCATTTCTTCTTTTAAATCAAAGTGCTTCTTTTTCAAAAGTTCATGTTTTTCCAAGAATTTTTCAAGCTTTGTGGCAAGTTCTACATTTAAATTTTGAACTTCTAACATCCATAGCAATATGAACTAGAGCAATCATCTAGATGAGATTCCGATTGTACCTCAAGGGAGTCTTTCCCTTGGACCATGAGGCAATGCTCGTCGGACATGTCTCTCCTAGATCTTCTCAACTTGTTGGTAATCCTTGGTAGCTCGGGAGAAGTCAATATGCTCCAAACTGTAAAAGCCAAATCATAATGAGCAAACACATGTAAAAGATCTTCATTAAGAGATGCTCTAAGTGTTTTAAGTGCTAATGCATTTGCCTTTTTATGCTTGCTAGCATTAGGGTAGGATTCTTGAGTAGTGGCTTGATAAACTAGATGTCCTAGGCTTTTTAATGACAACTCATCTTGGCCTTCCAAATATCATGTCTAGAAAAATCAACATAGGAGGGCTATCCATGAGTGCAAACTAAATGTGTGCAAATGAGAATGCAAATGAAGATTAGCAAACCAAGATCTCACTCCTAGGTGGTTAAACCTAAATATCAGGAGCGTAGGCTCTGATACAAATTGAAATCACCTAGAGGGGGGTGAATAGGTGATAATACTAATCTAATGAACTTAATGCGGAATTTAAAACTAATTGTAATTACACAAATGCAATCAACTAGAGATGCACACACACAAGCCAAGCATAAAAATATGAATGATAATTATGAGATGATGCAAGGCACAAAGTAAAGAGAGAGAGAGAGAGAGTAAGAGTCAAGGGATCAAGCGCAAACAACAAGATATGTTTCGAGGTTCGAGCACCCAGCTCTACATCCCCGCCTTCACACAGAAGGATTTCAAGTCCACTAGCTTGTCCACAAAGGACTCCCACAAAGGGAACCTCCACCGAGGATTTGGGGCAATACAATCACAAGGAGTACGCAACTCCTCTCCTTACAAATACAACCTCCTCCTTGAGGCACAACACCAAGCCAACAAACAATCACCTCACAACTTGAGGGATTAGCACAAGGCAACACAAGGATCACCTCACAACTTGAGGGATACAACCCAAATGCACAACCTCCTCAACACAATGAGGGAAAGGCACAAAGCCAAGCAAAGATTGGGTTTACAACTTGGTGATCAAAAGACCACAAACAATTTCTTTTCCCACACAAAGATCCTATAGAATAAGATAGTAGATGTAGCTCAAGTGTGGAGAAAACCAAAGGAATGGAAATAAAAAACTCAAAGAAAATCTTTAGGAAAAACTAGAAACCAAGATGAAGAAGTTGAATCAAAATCTTTTCCCAAAAACCCTTTCTTGATTTTCCAAACTTAGCAAAAACACCAAATAGATTGTTCAACTTAAAGCCCAAAAACTTCTTTTGATTGCTATGAAAACACTAGAGAGTCAGGAAAAATTAGCTCTTGAAAACTTTGAGAAAACCTCTTTCCAATGGGGTATTTATAGCCCATTTACAAAACTAGCCGTTGGCAACAGATCCTGCCAAAAATGAACTATCGGTCGACCGGTCGGTCGACCGTAGCCGTCGACCGAGCCCAGATACAGAGAGCAATGCTCTCTTCTCGGTCGACCACTCGGTCGACCGTGAGCAACCCGAGAGCAACCTGCTCTCAGTCGGTCGACCGTGCGGTCGACCGGCTTAAGGGTAAGCCAGCGTGCACGTATCCGTGCACGTCGGTCGACCGCTACGGTCGACCGGCCTAGCCTGGCAGCAGCAGTTCAGAGAAAAACTTGGTTTTTTAATGTCTTAAAAATTCCCATAAAATCTCTAAAAATCCACAAAAATAGTTTTGTCATTTTTCATTGAAATACAAACTTGTGAAAAAGTTTAACACAAATCTCAAACATTTAGAACTATTTTTGTGTTATAAAAATTTTGCCAAAAACCAAAAACTGTATTTTCTAAAACTAGGATTTTGAATAGAAAATACGTTTTGTCCAAAACTCATCCAAATACAAAAACATGGTATTAAACAACATTTAGGCATGATGTATATGGATATAATCCTATATACATGAAACATATATATATCCATGTTTTTGATTTTAATTCCAAAATATGTTTTGTTAAAAATACCAAAACATAAAACACATGAATAAGTAAGTCAAAACTAAGTTTGTCTAAGTAGTTGAAGCATGCATGTATATAGAACAAATCTAATATACATTAAACCATGTAAACTTGTTTTGAATCTATCTATTCATGAAAACCAAGATCGGTTAAACCAAAAACGGAGAAACCGAAAACCAATATTCAAAACATGAAACGTGTGTGTTGTGAACTTGAGCATATCATACTATTCTAATCTTTACAAATGGATCTAAAACTCAAACTAAACTAGGTACCGATGTCTTCTTGTAGAGCGCCGTCTCCAAGCCGACTCGATCCAAAACTTCGTGATCCACCGAGCTTGACTCCAATGAGTGCTATTTATGATCTTGTCGCTCGGGCTCTTGAATCACTATGTGAAAGCTTCCAAACCATCTTTGTTGAAGCTAATCACCTACTAACATCTTGATTAATAATCTGAAACTAAAATCACAAGATTATTAGTACACATAACTACATGAGTTAATCATCATCAAAACTAGAGTGGAAGGCCTCTGGGCCAACACAATCGCGTAGCCTGCGAAAGTGGTCTAATAATCTTTGGTTTAGTTTTGTTGTTTTGCTCGAGGACGAGCAAAAGATAGGTATGAGGGTGTGATTGGTCGCTGATACTGCATATTTATTGTCACATTCTCATACTTATTATATAATAAACTGTTTTTAATCCTATTCATTGTCTAATTTATATGAAGGCCCATTACTAAAGGAGAGGGAAGAGAAACGAGCACAAAAGCCCATCAAAATTCTGATTTAATTCAGAATTAATTCGAAATCAGAAAATCAGGGCAGATCAGGGAAAATCAGATTGGTTAAAAACCAGTTAAAACAAATCTCTGCAGATCAATTAGTTAAAGCCGAAGATCAAAGGAGGTTTCGTCAAAATTCTGGACCCAAACTGAAAATCCAGCTGGATATAAAACCATAACGTCAAAGCAGCGACCTGTGCCTCCCGGGTGTGGCCAGGTGGTCACACCTTGGCCGTAGAAATGCAGCCAAATCCGCGTTTTCGCGGCTTTGTTGAAGTCTTTGGGGAGCGTTTGCTCCCCCTATCTTTGTACGCTCTCCCTCACTTGATTTTACCTATAAATACTAGATTTTTTTAGAGACCGCGGGGGACGATCAATCAGAGATAGATTTTTAGGCCAGTTTTTCATTCTTTTAATGTAGGTTTTTATTTTTCCTTTTATGTAATTTTTACTTTTCTTTATGTAACTGAGAGGAGAGACGAGTTTCATGGAGGAATGAGAACAAGCTTGTACTGAGGGTGACACCGGTGTAAGTAAATCTTTTCTTTCATTGTTATTTGAATCGAATCAAAGTTTCTTTTTCTTCTTTACTCTTGTTTTCTTTTACTCTCCTCTGATGTGTTGCAATCCAAGTGAATCCGATAGCCTCGAGACTGCTTCACCGTTGCAAGTGCCCTTGATGGCCTATTGATGGCCTATGGTGATGAACAACCATTCTTTTGTTAGTTTAGCTTGCCCTTTTATTCATAGTGTAGATCAGGAATGGGGAAGATCTTACACGTTATGCTTGATTACCTTCAAAGACTAGGTAAGTCGTAGCTACGGATCCAAGGTATATGAGCATTGAAGATGTAAGTAATTTTTAGTTTCTTTTCTTTTAAATTTTAGTTTAGATCACCAATACCACAATCTCCCAACTCTTTTATCAATCTTTTGGTTTATAAATAATATAGCAATGTATTGGTAATGAAACACATATTCTAAACTTGTCATAAAATTTTGAAAAAATTATGAGACATGTATCAAAATCAAACATGCAAAATACCAACACTATCAAAACTTGTATTTTTCGAAATCATGTATTTTGTGTGTATAACTTCTTAAGCATTATGACTATATTCTACACTTTAACAAACTAATATCTTACAAGACTCTAGGTGACTACGAGATCTTCAAGCGGGTTTCTCCTTTAGCGACATCAATGAATTGAGCTTCAATCCCGTACTTGAATATCCTTGAGTCTTCAACACCTTCTTTTAGAGGAAGAAAACTCCTTGAATCCATTAGAAACCTGAAATATACTTAAACACTTGAACTTGATTAGTACTAAATAACCACATGTATTTTGTTACCATCAAAACCATAACTAGGTGATTGTAACCTTAGGCCAACACGGACACCCCCTTGGCCTCCCTAGGGAGCTTGCGCACTTCCTTAAGGTCAGCAGCCATCAAGGGGCCAAGCCCCTCCTCCACCTCTCACCTCGTGGTTTTCCTCACCCAGTGTTCGCACGCGCGTAGCATCCCGAAGTCCCCGACGTTTTCCTCGAGATTTGTGTTTTAGGCAAGTGTTTCGTCAAGCTTGTACTGTATTTGGGTTTGTGATATAATTGTGTATGCGGTCCTGTGTATCTGTACTGTGTTATATGCGCGTACTAGTATCATGTGATGTATCCTGTGCTCGAATGCTTGTAATAGTGTAAACGATATGATATTTGTGCACGTGTTGGTACTAACCATGCATGTACCTATATATAGCCTTCGGGGCTTCTGCCCACTCCCAGCTAGCTACCCAATAGGTTTAGGCCTTGCACCCTTATGAGTTTCGTGGTAGCTACCGAGAGTACGCTTAGACCCCGTGCTTACTTCAGCCCTTATGGGCTTACACACAGCCTTCAGGCTTCACACACTATATGGATGGTCTAATTACTGCCTGTTTATATGCATGACTATGTGGTACTAACATCTCATGCAGGTACCCTTATACTGACTCTGGGTTTCTGTCCTCTCCCGGGATGGCTACCCAATAGGTTTCAGGCCTCGCACCCTTATGGGTTTCGTGGTAGCCACTGAGAGTGCGCCTAGACCCCGAGCGAACTCTAGTCCTCGGGCTCTCGCCACTTCTTCGAAAGAAAAGTGCACTTAGACCGTCAGGTCTCTTATGCTCCACCTGGTAGGCATGCTTAGCGCTCAACACTTTATCACTAGATTCATCTAGGTGGAATTCTGCCGAATTTTAGACTCGCTTTAAGCTGAGTCATTCCAGTAGCTCCGTCAAGCGTTCTAATGATTAAACACTGCTTGTTATCGGTGCCTCCAGCTTGCTTAACCCCACTTGGATGTTCGCTTGCTTGCTAATTGCCTTCTTTCTAGTTTATCCATTCATCTATTATGGTTGTGAAGAGTTTGAAATCTTATTTATACTGTTTTCTTGAGACTGCATGGTTTTTCGATATTCGTACCGATCTCTTATATCAGTACTGTTTTCCTGTATCGCTTGACATGCCACTTGATGTGCTATCATTTACCATGCTGTCTCTTGTCACCTACCTAATATCACCCCCTATCATGCTATCACCTGACCATGCTACTACATGACACCTGTCCCTATTATGATATCACCTATCACCTGCCACCTATCATGTTAACACTTGACCTGTGATTATCACATTTATGGGAATTCTGTACCTGTTATCTTGTATTATATACAGTGTGACCTGTATTTTTGCTATGCATGTACTCTTGTACTCCTAAATTCCTGAACATGTCATACTCCTGCTATTCCCGTAAATTGATAACTACATAATAAAACATAAAAATGTTAACTTATACTGGGATGGGGAAAACTAATGAATATTGGTGATTTCATGTTTATAGTGGTCATAGGACTGACGACTCGTGTTAGGGTGTCTTAATTCCCCGTATGAAGACTCGGGTTAGGTACCTTACTTCCCACCAGGACGTGTCCCGGGCAGTGATAGGGACCCATTATAAATATGATCCATAAATCATCATCAGTTTCCAATAGCAACCTTGTTGGAATTTATAGTTTAATGATAATAGATTTTGATGATAATAAATGTGATGCAGGTAAATTGGAGCTTAATCTTCAGAGATAGTACTGAGTTCTAGTAGCTCAAGTTTATTCAAGGATATTGACTATTTTTCTGTATTTTTAGAAATTTGTTAAAAGCCTTGATCACACATATAAAATAGTCTTATAGTCGATAACCCCTTTCTATAGTCGACTAACATATCCTTTAGTCGACTTATAATAGTTGATCAGTCACATATTTTGCATATACATTGTCACCTTAACATACTTTTTAGCTAATAAATCCTATTAATAAGTCTTTTTCTTCTTTGTTCAATGTAGGCCCAATTGCTAAAAGAAAGGAAAGAAAAACAAGCCCAAAAGCCCACCAAATTTTGATTTAATTCAGAATAAATTCGAAATCAAAGAATCTGGGCAAAATCTTGGCATATCAGAGAGGTTGAAAACGGTTGAAAAGAATCCTCCCAAATCAAGCGGTTAAAGCCAACAATCAAAGGCTGTTTCGTCAAATCCTGGAGCAGAAACGAGAAAATCAGAAGAAGATACAGGAGAATCACCAAACCAGGAGAGCCACCCAATTGGGTGTGGCCAACTGGCCACACCAGGGCCGCAAAAACGCGGCCCTAGCCACGTTTTCGCGGCTTGGTTGTGTCTGTTGGGGGAGCGTTTGCTCCCCCAATCTTTCTACGATCTCCCCCCTCTGGTTTTTCCCTATAAATACCAGTTTCAACAGAGAAAAAAGGGCAAAGATTAGGATTATAATTTTTGTTTATACTTTAAGGTTTAGGCTCTTTGTTAGATAGTACAAAAGTTGTATTTTTATTTTGCAATTTGTAGTTCAGTACAAATACCTGTGAGAGAGAAGAATTGAGTGCTTGTAACTTGAAGATTGAAGTGACATCAATACAAGAATCGAGATACATTTTCTTCCACTCATTTTACGGTATGTCTTGCGTTATTTACTTGCATTTTTCTTTGTCTCCCATGAGTAGCTAAATCAGTTTTATGGGCTCACTATTGTACCTCTCTCCAATTCTTCTTCTTTTCTGATTTTAATGAAAAAGACCAAATGAATCATTTGCATGCCTAACTTAAAGCCTTTCTTCTTGAAAGTGTTCTTGAAGGCACATGAGGATGGGTTTGGATTTTTAAACTCCTACTTCTTTTAAGAACGTCTCTTGAACTTGTTTTTATCTCATACTTGAACTTCTTGATGATTTAACATTCGATCCAAAACGGTTTCTTAAAGAAAAGAGTTAACTTTTTCAACCATCTTATATGCTTTACTTCAAACTTTCTAAAGTCAACCTTAAGTTTTGCCTATGATCAAGTTGAGGCACTAAGGATTTCAATAAAGAATAAACGGTTGAGTAGTGAGATAGTGATCCCAGATTTTCTTCTTTATTAAAAACAACCAATCACTTTTCAAAGCTTTTTAAATCACCTTTTTCCAAAGCCTTCTCTAAAGTTGCAATTTCTCTTTTAATCATCTCCCTTCTTTCCATTCTCTTTTCAATTAAAAAACGAGTACAATTCTTTGTTACTAAACAAAACACCAAAAGCTTTCATCGCATTCCTCCTTGTGGACACGACCCGTTAGCCCGAAGTTACACGGTAAATTTCTTAACTCTTTGATTTTTACAAACAATTTTTGGTGCCGTTACCGGGGAGGGAACGGTGTATTTGTTTTTTAACAAGTTTGGTGTGTAGTTTCAGGGACTTAAAGATTCAGATTTAGCATTCAAGCTTGCAAGAGAAGACTTGCAAATTCTGTGCCCCTACTCTTGAAAGTAGGAAACAGAATTTCAAGAAATTACGTTGCAAAAGTTGAAAATTTCGTTGGACTACTAAAACTCTTTTTTGCAGGACATATTGCTCGCAAAAAATTAAGTTTTTGTATGTTATATTCTTGCTATATCTGCTATCCATCATCCCTGTTTTAATCCAACAGTAATTTGAGTGATTGTTAATTATTTAAAAAACGTTTAGACTTGCATTCTAGGCATTTGTCTAATTACGTTTATTTTACAATTACTGTTGAAGAGAGCTGGAGACAAGGTACGTATGCATAGCATATAGTTTAGGAAATATTCTTGGGTGATATTTGCTTTTGAATGCTACTTTTCTATATCCTGCACACTTTGCACAATAAATTCTAAGGGCAAAACCCAATTCAAGATAAGGTGGGGAAGTCATTACCCTTCCTTAGCCCACAAACCATCTCCAAGCACGCACAACCTAAGCCTAAGTAAAATCTGATAGACGTTGGCCTTAGGGACATCTTGAACTCACTAGGAGATTATCCTAAGGGAGAAGGTGTTGGAATTTGACTCCTGCCAAATCAGTGTCTAAGAAGGGGATTAAGGGCCGAAAGCCTGAAGGCTGGTGGTTACTTAATTAAGGAACGTCTTTGACGGATAACCTCCCACCAATCTTGCCCTGACCTGGCTGATTAGCTTGTGGTCAAAGTCTACATTATACCTCCTGTGGACAATCAACCAGTTAGGAGTTGTCTAGGTCAAGGTTACCTTAGACTAGGTTTAGTTGATTACTCTTGTTGACTGTTGGTAAACTTATTTGTGATTGTGATTGTGTTTGTGTATGCAAGTGTGGTCAAGAGACCCTAACTTATCTAGGTTGACTAGAAACACATCACCACCCAAGTTTGGACCAAGACCTGATCCGGTTATGGCTCAACCAACATCCTTGCAGGATAGGTTCTATCCCATTCGAACCTCACTTCCATCTTGCATTCTACTTCCATCGGTTGGTGAATACAATTTTGAGCTCAAGCCTCAATTCATCAACACACTCCCCAAGTTTCAGGCTTAGAGTCCGAAGATGCTTACTTCTTCATAAGAGAATTTGAGGAAGTATATCTAATGATGAAAATCCCACACCTTGTAGACAATGCTATTAGGTTGAGATTTGTCCCATTCGCTCTTTAGGACTTAGCAAAGAAATGGCTTTATAGCTTAGCGGCCGGTTCGATCACATCTTGGGATGGTTTCATCAAGGTCTTCTTGAAGAAATTCTATCCAATTTATAAGACCGCTCTCATTAGGAAGACCATCGTGCAATTCAAGTAAGAACCGAGTGAACCGTTCTGGAGGTACTTTAAACGCTTTAAAGACCTCCTTGTCTAATGTCCTCATTATGGAATAGAGAAATGACAACAATGCCAAATTCTTTATGTCAGTTTAGACTATTCTACCAAAACCCTCTTAGAAAATATGTGCCAAGGGGGATTCTTGCAGAAGGATGAAAATGAAGGATGGGATTTGTATGAAAACCTAGCTGAAAAGACCATCCAATGAGAACCTACTAGTGAAACCTCTAGGAATCCTAACTCCATCTCTTCAAAAGGAGGTCTCAATTCTATCGAATCATCCATCGCTAATGAGGCTAAGTTAGCTAACCTAGCAAGAAGACTGGAAGCTCTAGAAACTAAGGAAACTAGTCCAGTCAATCAAGTCAGCCTAAACCAATTTTTAACTCTGGGCTGTACTTTCTGCCAAGCCAGGAATCATGTGTTCGAGGAGTGCCCTGTGTTTCAAGCTCAGCAACAGTACCATGAACCGATGAATGCGGCCTTTTCAAGGCCGAATAATAATCCTTACGCACCAACGTACAATCCTGGCTGGAGAAATCATCCTAATTTCTCATGGAGCCAAAATAACAATGACCACTCACGGTCAAATCATGCTAGCCACTTCCATCATGCCAATAATTCTTCCAATCATCAACCCAACTTTTTCAATTTCCATAATAATCTCCCAACCATCCACCTAACTTTTCAAACTATCAACAAAACTTTCCCAATGAAGCTCCACAATCCTCCTTCCAGAATCCTGAACTAGAAAGGAGAATGACTGACTTTGAGAGAAACATGGAAAGATACATGAAAAATCAAGATTCTCTCATGCAAACTATACAGAGGTTAGAGGTTCAAATGAGCCAATTAGCCACTCCACAGAATGAGAGACAGAAGGGTACCCTGCTTAGTCAACCAATAACCAATCCGAGGAATTCTCAACAAACTCATTTGGCTGAGGATCAATCATTAAATCAATGTAATGCTGTTCATACATTGAGGTCAGGAAAGAGAGTTAATAATCAAGTGTCAATGCCAACCAATCCCATTCAGCACAACCACAATCAAGCATCCACCTCATCTAATCCAAATCCTTCCAAATCTGACTAATCTGAAAAAGATAAGTTAACCAGTCAGGTGCACCAGCCTATAGTACCGTTTCCTAATAGGCTGAAAAATAACAAGCAAAATCCACACATGGACAAGATAATTGAGATATTTAATCAAGTGAAGATAAATGTGCCACTTCTTGATGCCATCCAACAAGTCCCTTCCTATGCTAAGTTTCTTAAGGACATGTGCACCAAGAAGAGAAAGAATAATGTACCAAAAAAGGCCTTCTTAGCCACTAACATCAGTGAGCTACTATCGGGTCTGATCCCTGTTAAGTACAAGGATCCAGGTAGCCTACCATTGCCTGCACAATAGGACAAGTTGAGATTAGTCGTGCACTTCTTGACTTGGGGGCAAGTATCAACTTGCTTCCATTCTCAGTTTATCAACAACTCGGGTTGGGCGATCTTAGTCCAACTCGAGTCACTATCCAACTGGCTAACCGTTCAGTAAAAGTTCCAAAAGGAGAGATTAATGATGTCCTGATCCGGGTAGAGGAGTTTATTTACCCTGTCGATTTAATAGTTCTGGAGACATAACCTGTGTCCAACTCCAATCATAGGGCTCAAGCTCCTGTTATCCTAGGGTGACCATTCCTTGCTACTGCCAATGCCATCAACAATTGTAGGAATGGGTCCATGAGGTTAACCTTTGGGGACATGACTAGAGAAGTCAATATCTTCAATCTAGGAAAACAACCCCGCGATGTTGAGGACCAAACATTTGAAGTCAACCTAATTGAGAACTTAACAAGTGAACATAGGGAAGAATTGGAACTAGAAACTGAGTGTGACTTCGGGTTAGAGTCTGACGACTTTAATCTTGATCAGGTTGTAGATTCTGATGTGAATTAGGCCTCGAACTCTATTTCACCAATAATGGAGCCAACAAATTTGACTATTCCTTCCAGTGAGCCTTCCTCTTCCTTAGAATTGAAAGCCTTACCTGCACATCTCAAGTACGTCTATCAAGGCGAACAAGAGACCTTTCCTGTCATCATTGCCTCCCATTTAAATGACGGGGAAGAAGAAGATCTAAAAGCAATTCTAAGAAAACATAGGGAAGCCATTGGTTGGACGATGACTGATAAAAAGGGATTAAGTCCGACCATTGTTCAACATCGCATTCATCTCAATGAAGATGCCACACCTAAAAGAGACCCGCAGCGTAGGTTAAACCCTATAATGCAAGAGGCTGTTCATGCGGAAATTGTCAAACTCTTAGACAATAGGATAATTTATCCCATTTCTGATAGCCAATGGGTCAGTCCTGTCCACGCGATTCCAAAGAAATCCAGTTTTACCGTAGTGGAAAACGAGAACAAAGAGTTGGTCCAAACTCGACTTCCCACGAAGATCCGAGTTTGCATTGACTATAGGACCATTTTCCACTTCCCTTCATTCATTAAATGCTTGAACGTTTGGCGGGTCACGAGTATTACTGTTTCTCGGACGGTTACTCGGGGTATAACCAGATCCCTATTGCTCTTGAGGACCAAGAAAAGACTACATTCACATGTCCATTTGGGACATTTGCTTATCTCGAATGCCTTTCGGCTTATGCAATGCCCCAGCAACGTTTCAACGTTGCATGTTGAGTCTTTTCTATGATATGGTAGAACGATTCGTAGAGATCTTTATGGATGATTTCTCCATCTATGGAGATTCATTCACTCAATGTCTCTACCATTTAGAACTTGTCCTCCAACGTTGTGCTGAGAAAAATCTGACACTGAATTGGGAAAAATGCCACTTCATGGTAAAACATGGAATTGTCTTGGGTCATGAAATCTCCAAGAAAGGAATTGAAGTGGATAGAGCCAAAATTGAGGTTATTGCAAAGCTTCCCATGCCCAAATGCGTTAAGGATATTAGATCCTTCTTAAGACACGCCAGTTTTTACCGAAGATTTATCAAGGATTTTAGCAAGATTGCTAGGCCCTTGACTAATATGTTAGCTAAGGACGTGTCCTTCACTTTCGATGCTGAATGTATGAATTCTTGGGAGAAGCTTAAGAGAGAACTTATTTCTGCACCAATCATATCTGCACCGGATTGGTCTAAGCCGTTCGAAATCATGTGTGATGCTTCCGATTTTTCCATAGGCTCTGTCCTAGGACAACGCATTGATAACAAGCAGCATGTGATTTACTACTCTAGTAGGACTCTCAACGATGCTCAATTGAACTACACTACGACTGAGAAGGAATTCTTGGCAGTAGTGTTTGCCTTAGAGAAATTTTGTCCCTACCTACTAGGGTCCAAAACCACCATTTTCACCGATCATTCTGCGCTTAGGTACCTCATGATGAAGAAGGATGCCAAGGCTCGACTCATTCGTTGGATCCTCCTTCTTCAAGAATTCGATCTTGAGATTCAAGATAAAAAAGGCGTAGAAAATGTCGTTGCTGACCATCTCTCACGAATTCCTAATTCTCCATGCAACGAATTACCCATAAATGAGGATTTTCCTGATGAAAATCTCTTAGCTATCTCTAGGGAACCTTGGTATGCTGATATAATGAATTACTTAGTCACAAATTAAACTCCGTCTCATTGGTCCAAAAGCGACATATACCGGTTCTTATCCCAAGTCCGGTATTTCTTTTAGGAGGAACCGTATCTTTTTAAGTACTGTTCTAACCAAATTATTAGGAGATGCATTCCCAATGAGGAGGTTAAGAGTGTTCTATCCTTTTGTCACGAACTTGCATGCGGTGGACACTTTGATCCCGTAAGATTGCTGAAAAAGTGCTACAAAGTAGGTTCTATTGGCCCACCTTGTTCAATGATGCTTATGAATTTTGCAAGACGTGCCTTAGATGCCAAATGGTAGGAAGGATCTCAAAACGAAATATGATGCCCCTCAATCCAATTCTAGAAATAGAACTCTTTGATGTTTGGGGCATCGACTTTATGGGTCCATTTCCTAATTCATTTGGAAGCCAATACATATTGGTTGCTGTGGATTATGTGTCCAAGTGGGTAGAGGCCATTCCTTGTAAGACTAATGATAGCAAAGTTGTCATAAAGTTTTTGAAAGAGAACATTTTTTCACGCTTCGGAACCCCTCGTGCTATCATCAGTGATAATGGCACTCACTTTTGCAATAGATCCTTTGAAGCTCTTATGCGAAAGTATTCCATAACTCATAAGTTGTCCACACCTTACATCCTCAAACCAGTGGGCAAGTTGAGGTTTCCAATAGACAAGTTAAGCTTATCTTGGAGAAAACTGTGAACCAAAATCGGAAAGATTGGTCCATCAAACTTTTAGATGCCCTCTGGGCCTACGGACCACTTTCAAGACGATTTTAGGAATGTCTCCTTATAGGTTAGTCTATGGTAAAGCTTGTCACCTGCCCGTTGAGTTAGAGCACCGGGCCTTATGGGCAATCAAGCAGTTGAATTTTGACTTGACTAAGGCCGGTGACCTTCGGAAGTTACAAATTTCCGAATTAGAGGAGTTAAGAAATGAGGCCTATGAAAATGCTAGGATCACTAAAGATAGAGTTAAGATTTTTCATGATAAATACATCATAAGAAAAACCTTTGTCCCTAGATAAAAAGTCTTACTCTATAATTCTAGGCTTCATCTTTTTCCAGGAAAATTGAAATCAAGATGGACTGGGCAATTCGTTGTAAAAATCGTGTTTCCACACGGTGCAGTTGAGATCAGTGACACCAAGAATGGAAATGATTTTAAGGTAAATGGTCAACGCCTTAAACCTTTCTTGGAATCGGTGCCGGTAAATGAAATGGCTATGGGTCTTTTTGACCCCGTGTATCGGTAACTTTCCTCTTTTCCATTTTATTTCATGCATCTATACATTTCTTTCATACATTGGGGACAATGCATTAGATAAGCGTGGGGGAGGGTTAACATGACTAATATAACACCAAAAAGAAAAAGAAAAAGAAAAAGAAAAAATATAAACAAAAAAGGAAAAAAACTTTTGAAAGGTTAGAATAATATTTTGATATATTTTTTGTAAGAAATTAAGTCAATTTTAAGGAATAGGAAAATCATAATTAGGATTTCTTATACTTGGTCAAAGTCAGATGACTTGTTTGATTTTTAGGGTTAAGAAGAAAATTTGTGAAAGTAATTTAGTCTTGATATTTACCTTGATGAAATATGCACACTAAATACACTTACACACTTAGGGTTTAAAAACAATGACTCTTATGCCTTATAAAAAAAAAGTATATATGTATGAAAAAAGAAAAAAGAAAAAACAAATCTAATTATTGATTAGCTAGGTACTTTGGCCTAAGCAAGCCATGGTATTTATGTAAAAGATAATTAGATAAGTTTGAAAAATGTATATATATAAATCCGCTGATTAAGCTGGGTATTTGTGCCTCATGAAGTATAAGTATTCACGCCTAAAAGGGGTACATTTTATAAATAAAAACCTTGGTTTCGTGGCCTTGTCTGCTCGAGTGTTTAAGTCCTTAGGGGTGTTTTCTCACCTGGTGCCCTAAAACTGTCCGGTTTGGGTGTCACCGACTGAAGGCTCGTTACATGGGCAGATTAGAAAGCCTAATGAAATTGAGAAATAATTCCACCAAAAATAAATATAAATAAGGCATAGGAGTTAATGTTAAAGAACCCTTAGTCAACTTCACAATCACGATGGTGCATACGACTCAGGGTAAATTAATAGACAAGATGAGAAGTACAATTTGACTCCTAATTTTGATTGATGACATGTTTTTGAATAGAGACTGAGTTTCGGAATGAAAAATTTGATATTCCTAAAACTTATAGATTACTTAAAACCTTACAAATATACTTCAAATATTTTATCCTTTAAAAATGCTTTTCGAAAATACTAACATGTTTTATGGATTTTGTGGGTGCAATCCACTGAAAACCCTCACAAGACAAAACTCGTCCTCTAGGGGTAACCTAGAGGTTTAACGGCTTGTTGCACATGCTCAGTGCAATCGAGTGACCTGCGAAAGTGGTCTAATAATTGATTAGAATTAGTCTGATGTTTTGCTCGAGGGCGAGCAAAAGATAAGTGTGGGGGTGTGATCAGTCACATATTTTGCATATACATTGTCACCTTACCATACTTTTTAGCTAATAAATCCTATTAATAAGTCTTCTTCTTCTTTGTTCAATGTAGGCCCAATTGCTAAAAGGAAGGAAAGAGAAACAAGCACAAAAGCCCACCAAATTCTGATTTAATTCAGAATAAATTTGAAATCAAGGAATCTGGGCAAAATCTTGGCATATCAGAGAGGTTGAAAACCAGTTAAAAAGAATCCTCCCAAATCAAGCGGTTAAAGCCAACAATCAAAGGCTATTTCGTCAAATCCTGGAGCAGAAACGAGAAAACCAGAAGAAGATACAGGAGAATCACCAAACCAGGAGAGCCACCCAATTAGGTGTGGCCAACTGGCTATACCAGGGCCGCGAAAACGCGGCCCTAGCCGCATTTTCGCGGCTTGGTTGTGTCTGTTGGGGGAGCGTTTGCTCCCCCAATCTTTCTACGATCTCCCCCCCTCTGGTTTTTCCCTATAAATACCAGTTTCAACAAAGAAAAAAGGGCGAAGACTAGGATTAGAATTTTTGTTTATACTTTAAGGTTTAGGCTCTTTGTTAGATAGTACAAAAGTTATATTTTTGTTTTGCAATTTGTAGTTCAGTACAAATACTTGTGAGAGAGAGGAATTGAGTGCTTGTAACTTGAAAATTGAAGTGACATCAATACAAGAATCGAGCTACATTTTCTTCCACTCATTTTACGGTATGTCTTGCGTTATTTACTTGCATTTTTCTTTGTCTCCCATGAGTAGCTAAATCAGTTTTCTGGGCTCACTATTGTACCTCTCTCCAATTCTTCTTCTTTTCTGATTTTAATGAAAAAGACCAATGAATCATTTGCATGCCTAACTTAAAGCCTTTCTTCTTGAAAGTGTTCTTGAAGGCACATGAGGATGGGTTTAGATTTTTAAACTCCTACTTCTTTTAAGAACGTCTCTTGAACTTAATTTTATCTCATACTTGAACTTCTTGATGATTTAACATTCGATTCAAAACGGTTTCTTAAAGAAAAGAGTTAACTTTTCCAACCATCTTATATGTTTTACTTCAAACTTTCTAAAGTCAACCTTAAGTTTTGCCTATGATCAAGTTGAGGCACTAAGGATTTCAATAGAAGAATAAACGGTTGAGTAGTGAGATAGTGAGCCCAGATTTTCTTCTTTATTAAAAACAACCAATCGCTTTTCAAAGCTTTTTAAATCACCTTTTTCCAAAGCCTTCTCAAAAGTTACAATTTCTCTTTTAATCATCTCCCTTCTTTTCATTCTCTTTTCAATTAAAAAATGAGCACAATTCTTTGTTACTAAACAAAACACCGAAAAGCTTTCATCGCATTCCTCCTCGTGGACACGACCCGTTAGCCCGAAGCTACACGGTAAATTTCTTAACTCTTTGATTTTTACAATCAATAGTCTATAGTCGACTAAGTGTCTTCACAGAAAAATATCAGTTCTCTGTTTGTTGACAGTAGTTGACTAACCCTTATATTTAGTCGACTAATTTTAGTTTCCAGAGACTTATCATTCTGTGTCAGTCTTCTATAGCTGACTTGATCTTTAGGCTAGTCAATTAACCAAAGCAAAACTTCTTATAGTAGTTGACTACTCTCATATCCTAGTCAACTAACTACAATTTCTGACTGTTATTCAGTTTTGATTTTCTGGTGTTTTCTTCAACGTTTTGATTTTCAAATTTGTGTTGATAACTTCCCTAACTGACCATTGATTTTACTTATAAATAGGGATGTTGTCCTTGGATGTAATCACCAATCAAAATCATAAGTTTTCTGTCCAAAAATCTGTTCAAAAAATTCTGTTTTTTAGAAAACTAGTTTCTACTTTCTGTTCTTCACACAATTTCAATTCTTTTGTGAAGAATTCTGAGAATTCTCCTATAAGATACCTTGTTCACAATCACGTACAAGTTTCAAGGTTTATAGGATACATTGTAATCAATCAAAGAGAGTGTCTTCTTGGTGTAGAGAAGAGTTGTACGATTTGGCAAAGAGTGTTTTGTCAAGTGGTGTACAGGTGTTGATTTTGGGGTGTATCAAAATCAGGATAAGAAAAATCTCAAGCGGCTTGCTTGGGGACTGGACGTAGGTCACAAGGACTGAACCAAGATAAAATCTCTTATGTTTGCATTTGTATTTTTCTAAGATTTATTCTGTACATTTACTTTCCTGCAAGTAGTTTATTTTTTATTAAAAGTTCACAAACACTATTCACCCCTTCTAGTGTTTGTGTTGCCTTGTTTATAGATCCTACATTTGGTATCAGAGCAGTGTTCAAGGATGGCAACAGAGTTTCCTTCATTACAATTCAAAGAAGGACATTTTCACAATGTCCATCATTATTTAATGGATTAAACTACAACTACTGAAAGTGTAGAATGAAGATCTACTTGCAATCACTCAACTATGAACTATGTAACATAGTGGAAGCACCATATACCAAACCTACCACCAATTATGATGCTTGGAGTGAAGATCAAAGGAAGTCTGTCAATCTTGATGCCAAAGCAATGAACAGGCTTTTCTGTGCCTTGAACAAAGAAGAATTCAATTGTGTGTCAATAGCCAGATCTGCAAATCAAATATGGCAGATTTTACAGGTAACACATGAAAGTACAAATAAAGTTAAAGAATCTAAAATCTCTGTTCTTTTTCATAGGTTTGAACTCTTTAAAATGAAGGAGAATGAAACCATTGCAGAAATGGTTACAAGGTTCACCGACATTACAAATTTCTTAGTAGCCCTTGGAAAGGAATACACTCAAGTTGAAAAAGTTAGAAAGATTCTTCATGCACTCACATCAGATTTGGAGAAGAAAACTACTGCAATAGAAGAAGCAAATGACTTCTCAACTCTGTCATTAGAAAACCTTATTAGTAATTTGATGGCATATGAAGTTCAACTTGAAGATATGAAGAAGGACGAACAACAACAACAATCAAAAAAGAAAGTACTTGCCTTCCATACAACCTCAGATTTGAACAATTCAGATGATGATGAAGAGGAAATGGCAATGATCTCAAGAAAATTTAAAAAGTTCTTAAAACAAGGTAAGTTTAAAAGGAATAATGATACTAATGATAATCCTATTTGTTTTAAGTGTAACAAACCAGGTCATATAAAGAAGGATTGCCCATTGATGAAATCTAAAGGAAATTTCAAGAATTTTAATAAGTTCAACAAAAAGAAGAAAAGCCTTCCAAGTAACTTGGGATGATAATGATTCATCGTCCTCTGACGAAGAAGAAGCCACTGAAACTATCAATTTCTGTTTTATGGCTAAAGAAGATGAGGTACAAGACTATACTGAATTATTAAATGCATTTAATGAACTTTATGATGATTTCAAGAATGAAAAGATTAAAAATAAAGTTTTAACAAAAGAAAATGACAAACTTATGAAAGAAAATTCACTTTATATTTCTCAAATATCTTCCTTAAATTCTCAAAAATCTGACTTTGAAAAAATTATTTCATCTTTAAAAATGGATAATGAGAATTTCTTAAAAGAGAATTCTTTACTTAAAAGAGAAACTGTTTCTTTAAATTCTAGAATTACTATTTTAGATAAAGAAATGACTAGTTTCAAAATTAAATATGAAGAAATTTTGAAAAATGTGACAAAATTTAATAAGGGAAAAAATTTAAATGATTTATTGTCTTATCAAAAGATGTCAACTAATCATTTTGGTCTTGGATTTTTCAAAAAATAATTTTGGAAAATCTATACATTTTTATAAAAAGAATAATCATAATCCATATAATTCTTTTGTTCAAAGAAATACTGATACTATTTCAAAAAAATTAGGAACAAATATATATGGAATCCTAAAAATCTAAATAATGTAGATAAAAATGCTTATATTGTATCATATATACATCATATATGTAATTCTTGTAATTATGTTTATACTAACAAATGGAAACCAAATTCAAATTGATGGTACCTAAAGGCTAATCTTTTTCAAACCCTATTATGATGGGTACCATACAAATATTTTATCTTATAGGTACCTTATAAAGAAAAGTGGATACTTGATAGTGGTTGTTCCAAATACATGACCGGTCACATTCAACTACTGTCTTCCGTTCAAATCAAAAAGGGAGGTACAGTAATATTTGAAAACAATGACAAAGGAAAAGTTATTGGTTTTGGCATGTTGGTAACATTTTGAAACCCCTTATTGAAAATATTCTTTTGGTAAGAAATTTAAAACACAATCTATTAAGTATTAGTCAGTTATGTGATAAGGGTTATAAAATTATTTTCGAAAAAAATGCATATCTTATATATGATACCAACATGAAAGATATTCTATTTAAAGGTTCTCATAACAATAATATTTATGAGTTATCAATAACTTGTTTATCATCAAATGATAACTTATGTTTAATTGCTTCTAATAATGTCTATTTTTTATGGCATAAAAGATTTGGTCATTTAAATATGAAAACTATTTCTAAGTTTTCTAAATTTGATTTAGTTAAAGGTCTTCCAAAAATAGCTTTTAAAAAGGATTATTTTTTTGATCTTGTCAATAAAGAAAACAAGTTAAATCATCTTTTAAATCTAAAGATTTAGTTTCTACTAATAGACCTTTAGAACTGTTGCATTTGGACTTATTTGGTCCTACTCGTGTTGCTTTTTTAAACAAAAATAGGTATGTTTTTGTTATTGTTGATGATTATTCACGTTTTACATGGGTAATTTTTCTAAAGAATAAAAATGATTCTTTTAATGAGTTTTCAAGATTTTGTAAAAGAATTCAAAATCAAAAGTCTCTAAACATAGTCACTATTCGAAGTGATCATGGAGGAGAATTTGAAAATGAATCTTTTACAAATTCTGTGATAAGTATGGTCTTACACATAACTTTACTTTTCCTAGAGCCTCTCCTCAAAATGGTGTTGTGGAGAGAAAGAATAGGACTTTGTAAGAATGTGCTAGAACTATACTTATGGACAGTCTTTTACCAAAATTTTTTGGGCGAAGCTGTTGCTACTGCATGTTATATTTTAAATCGTGTGTTTATTCGACCTATTTTAAACAAAACATCTTATGAATTATTTTATAACAGAATTTCAAAAGTTTCTTAATTCAAGATTTTTGGATGTAAATGTTTTATCATAAATACAAGAGATGCTTTAGATAAATTAGATGCTAGATCTAATTAAGGTATTTTTGTTAGATATTCTACTCAAAGTAAAGCATATAGAATCTTTAATAAGAAAATATTTACTATTGAAGAATCATTGCATGTTAAATTTGATGAATCTTTGACTAAACCTATTTCTAATACTTCTTCACATGATGATGATGATATCATAAATACTCCTATTGATAATACTATTATATCTTCTGATGATACTAACATTTCTACTATTGATTGTTGAAACTTTTATTTTGATAATAACATTTGTGATGCAGATGCATTGAACTCTATCTCAAAAGCTTATGCTGAGTTCTAATTGCTCAAGACTACTCAAGGATATTGCCTATTTTTGTGTATTTTTTATAAAATGTTAAAAGCCTTGATCACACACACAATATAGTGTTGTAGTCGACTATATCTAAGTCTAGTCGACTAATATATCCTCTTGTTGACTTACTCCTTTACATAGTCGACTAAGTCTTTCCGCAAATATATATCAACTTTCTATTTCTTTACTGTAAGCGGTATTAGTCGACTTACCTATACTGCTAGTCGACTAATTCAAGTTGTAGTCGACTAACCCTTTTCTTCTATTCGACTAATTATAGTTTTCAGAAACTTATCATCTGTATCAGTCTTGATATAGTCGACTTGCTTTCTTGACTAGTCGACTAACCCAGGCAAAACTTGATCTATTAGTCGACCAATCTCCTACCCTAGTCGACTATAGACAGTTTCTGACTGTTAACCAATTATTGATTTTCTGGTATTTTATCCAACGTTATGATATTCAAATTTGAGTTGATAACTTCCCTAACTGACCATTGATTTCACCTATAAATAGAGATATTGTCCTAGGATGTTTACATCAATTAAAAATCATAGTTTTCTGTCCAAACTCTGCTGAAAAATTCTATTTTCCAGAAAACTAGTTTTCCACTTTCATTTCTTCTCACAATTCCAATTCTATTATGAAAAATTCTGAGAGTCCACCTATAAGAGACTTTGTTCACGATCACACACAAGATTCAAGACTTATAGGATTTATTATAATTATTCAAAGAGAAGAAGTTGTATAGGAGTATCTTCTTGGTGTAGAGAAGAGGTGTACAAGGTGTTGTTGTTTTCTTGGTGTAGAGAAGAGTTGTACAGATTTGGCAAAGATTGTTTTGTCAAGTGGTGTATAAAGAGTTAATTTTGGGTGTACAAAATCAAGATAAGAAAAATCTCAAGCGGGTTACTTGGGGACTGGACGTTGGCCACGAGGACCGAAGCAGGATAAAATCTCTCGTGTTTACATTTGCATTTCTGAGTTGTATTCTGTGCATATTTTACTTTTCTTGCAAATAGTTTACTTTTGTTTTTAAAAGTTTATTAAACGCTATTCATCTTTATTTTAGTGTTTGTGTTGACATTGTTTATAGATCCTACATTTGGTATCAGAGCCCTGCATGCCCGGTCAACACCCTACATACAAGGATGGCAACAGAATTTCCTTCATCACAATTCAAAGAAGGACATTCTACACAACGTTCACTATTATTTGATAGATCAAATTACAACTACTGAAAGTGTAGAACGAAGATCTACTTGCAATCACTCAACTATGAACTCTAGAACATAGTAGAAGCACCTTACACCAAGCCGACCACCAATTACAATGCGTGGAGTGAAGAACAACAGAAGTCTGCTAACCTTGATGCCAAAGCAATGAACACGCTTTTCTGTGCCTTAAACAAAGAAGAATTCAATCGCGTGTCAACGGCCATATCTGCAAATCAAATATGGCAAATTTTACAGGTAATGCATGAAGGTATAAATAAAGTTAAAGAGTCTAAAATTTCTGTTTTTGTTCACAGGCTTGAACTCTTCAAAATGAAGGAGAACGAAACCATAGTAGAAATGGTTATAAGGTTCACCGACATTACAAATTTCTTAGCATCCCTTAGAAAGGAATACATTTAAGTTGAAAAAGTTAGAAAGATTCTTCATACACTCACATCAGATTGGGAGAAAAAAATCACTGCAATAGAAGAAGTAAATGATCTCTCAATAATGTCATTAGAAAACCTTATTGGTAATTTAATGGCATATGAAGTACAACTTGAAGATAGAAAGAAGGATGAACAATAACTTCAATCTAAGAAGAAAGTACTTGCCTTCCATACATCCTCATATATGGACAATTTAGATGATGATGAAGAGGAGATGGCAATACTCTCAAGAAAATTCAGAAAGTTCTTAAAGCAAGGTAAGTTTAATTCTACATGTTTTAATTGTAATAAAACAGGTCATATGAAGATAGTTGCCCATTGCTAAAAAATAAAGAGAAATTCAAGAGCAAAAAGTTCAAAAAAAAGAAAGATTATCATGCATCTTGGGAGAATAGTGATTCATCTTCCTCAGACGAAGAAAAAGCTACTGAAACTGCAAATGTTTGTTTTATGGCTCAAAAAGAAGATGACGTACAATATACTGAAGCATTAAATGCATTTCATGAACTATATAATGATCTTAAGAATGAAAAGATTAAAAATAAAATTTTAACAAAGAAAAATGAAAGACTCAACAAAGAAAATCTTGTTTATATTTCTCAAATTTTTTCTGTAAATTCTCAAAAAGATGACTTTGAAAAAGTTATATCATCATTGAAAAAGGATAATGAGAATTTCTTAAAAGAGAATGTTTTGCTTAAAAGAGAAAATATTTCTTTAAATTCTAGAATTTTAATTTTAGATAAAAAAATGTCAAGTTTCAAAATTAAGTATGAAGAAATTGTGAAAAATGTGACAAAATTTAATCAAGAAAAAGAAAATTTAAATGATTTATTATCTTATCAAAAGATTTCAAATAATCATTTTGGTCTTGGATTTTTAAAAAATAATGTTGGAAAATCTACACATGTTTTTGAAAAGAATCATAATCCATATAATTTTTTTGTGAAAAGAAATACTTATATTATTTCAAAAAGAATTAGAAATAAATATATATAGATTCCTAAAAATATAAGTATTGTGGATAAAAATGCTTATATTGCATCATATATACATCATATATGTAATTCTTGTGATTATGTTTATACTAAAAAATGGAAACCAAATTCAAATTGGGTTTGGGTTCCAAAAGGTTAATGTTTTGATCATGTTGTGATGGGTACCATTCAAATATTTATCTTTTAGGTACCATATAAAAAAGTGATTTCTTGGTGATAGAAAATTATTTCAAACATATAATATAATGTATCATATATGTCATGATATAATTTTTGCAGGGAGAGAACATTTATTATCTTTTTTTGTTATAAACTGTTTTATGTAGGCGGAGAACAATTTTTTTGTTATAACCTATTCTCTGCAGGAGGAGTTTTCGTGCACACAACTTGTCATCATCAAAAAGGGGGAGAATGTTGGAACTTTAATTTTGATGATAATATTTGTGATGCAGATGCATTGGAACTCTATCTCAAAAGCTTATGCTAAGTTCTAATTGCTCAAGACTACTCAAGGATAATGGCTATTTTTGTGTATTTTTTTATAGAATATTAAAAGCCTTGATCACACACACAATATAGTCTTGTAGTCGACTTATACCCAAGTCTAGTCGACTAATTGCTTGTACACATTTATTGCATTATTCGTTATTACATTTTCACATTTATCATGTAATAAATCTGCTAAATTTCTTGTCTTAAATGTCTATTTTGCAGAAGATAATCATGGGAAAAAAGAGGATAAAATCAAATAAATATAAGTTAAATTCAGATTTAACTAGATCTATTTGGTTAGAGGAGGATGATCCCAATTCCAGTTGGTTAAATTCAGTTTTTGGTGAATCAAGTGGTTAAAGCTAAAGATCAACCAAGGCTAACGTAAAAATATAGAGTCCAAATCCAAAGGGATAAATGGATAGAGAGAAGATCAACGGATGAGATGAAGCAATTTTGACTCGGATTCTGACTTGATACATTTTAGTATTTGGATCATAACTTTTGCTACCGAAACGTAAATTTGACGATTCAAGATAATCCAGAAAGAAGACATAAAGGGCTACAACTCTTAAGTTGATTACTATTTTTAATTCAATTATTTGATAAGTTATATTCAGCAATTAATACACTAACAAGCTGCAAATCAGAACTAAATATTCACATAAAGTTTGGAGATAAGGGGAGGATTCAAATTCAAAATTAGTCAGCTCCCCTTATCTTTAGACTCATTTCCTTATCCATTTCTATCCTATAAATACCCTACACATCAAAGGCAAAAGGACGACCAAGCAGAGATAAATTTTAGACCAGTTTTTCATTCTTTTCAGTGTAGGTTTTATTTTCTTTTTATGTAATTTTTTTTTGTAAGCATAGGTTAGACTGAGATTCATGTAAGTAAGAGAGAGAGAGAGACTTATGTTGAGAGTGACACCGATGTAACCTCCTCCTTTCTTTCATCGTTTCTACAAGTAATCAAAGGTAACATCTTCATGCTTTTCTTGTTTATATGTTCTTCTTCTCTTTCTACTTTTCCTCTTTTGGTTTTGATGAATGTCCAAGTGAACCTAGAATCATCAATATAGCCATGTTTGTTGTGTGAGTGCCACCGATATTTTATGATGATGTTCTCCTCCTCAAGATTTCGTATCATTTCATTCTTGTTCGTCTTGATGATGTAATGCGAATGGGGACTGAGCTCGATCTTATGGGTTATGCATTGATCGCCTCCGAAGTAAAGTAAAACATACAAGGGTTCCAGGTAAGTCATCAACCAGAGGAGGTAAGTATTTCTTTTAGCTTTTCTTTTGTTTCTTTTAATTCTTTAGTTTAGATCACCAACACCATCAACACCCAACTCTTTTATCACTCTTTTCAATTTCTTTGTATATATCCATTTTCTATTTTCTCCAACTTCTCAATCTACCACTTTCTTCCTAACTTGACTTAAACTTATTTTTTCTTTTCTTTTAAAGAACTAAAAGAAGATCTTTAACCATTGAATGTAACTTAAAAGAGAACTTGCTAAAAAAGCTTCCATCGCTAGTCCCTCCTTGTGGATCAGGACCCGCATAGCCACTTACTATTGCGGTAGTATTGAGTACTTGTACTCTTTATTAAGTTCTGAAATTCTGTATTCTTGTGTGCAGGTGTAAACTCAATCAAATTTTGGTGCCGTTGCTGGGGAGGGACGGTAAGTTTTTCTCTTTTTAGATTTACATTTTTGGTTTACTTTCTTCTTTGTTCTTGATGTACAGGTTTGACAATAAGGAATTTTTGCTGCAGTGGACATATAAGTGGCCCTGGGCTCTGCTCTAGAAAGTAAAGCCAAGAAGCCCTCAGATTTGCTACATTCCTGTGGCAATCTGAGTGAACTACTAACCTATATTTTCTGCAGGTTGGCTGAATTGCATAGTTTAATATCTGTAATATTATTTTCTTGTTTGACTTACTGTATATACATTTCTAACACAACAGTAAAAAGTTGATTGTAAATGCTAAAAATGATTTAGACTTTGCATTTAGGCACGTGTCTATTTCATTACATTTTCTATTTACTGTTGAAGAGTGCTGGAGCGAAGGTATGTGTGCACAGCATTTAGTATAAGGTTCATTCTAGTATGAAATATTGCTTGAGTGTTACTTTTTTCTATATACTTGTACACTGCACTAAATTGATTTGAGGGCTTGTCCTATAAATAAGATAAGGTGGGAAGTCATTACCCTCCCTTAGCCCACAAACATTCCTCACTCACTAACCCAAGCCTAACTAAAACTGAGTAGACGTTGGCCCTAGGGACATCTCGGACTCAAATAGGAGACTAACCTAAAGGGGAAGTTGATTTGAATTTGACTCTTGCCAAATCGGTGTGTAAGGTTGGGGATTGAGGGGGCGAAACCCTGAAAGCTGGTGGTTTGACATAATTAGGCCCGTTACTTTAAGCACGGATACCTCCCACCAATCTTGTCCCTACCTGGCCGATTAACTTGTGGTCAGATTCAGCAATATACCCCCCGTGGACAGTCTAACCAGTTAGGAGTCATCTATGTCTAAGGTTTACCCTAACTTAGGTTAGATTTTTTTCTTTTTATTTTTTTGCTTATTTGTTTATTTTACTTTGTTTGTGTTTGACATCTCTTGTGTGATATGACTTGTAACAATAATATTTTCAATTTTAATGGTAATCCATATTACACTGCTACCTCTTTTTCGGATATTACCAACCTGGCATATCATAACTTTAACCAACCTAGTGTGCCAGATTGGTCTTATCTGAATCAATATAACCCATGCTCCCAATCTTATGACCATAATTTCTAAAATAATTTCAACTCTTCACAGAGTCAATGGGGATTCACTTCCCCCGAGTCCAATTTTTAACCAACTTGTCCTCCTTATCCACCTTGTCCACAATATTTTCAAGATTCATACTCAGTTCCACCAGTTCAAAATAGAAAACCCCCAATCTTGTAAATGAGTATGCGTGAGTCCAAGCAACAATCACAAAATCTGACGGACTCATAATTTTACCACAAATTCCAAAACAAAACCTCATCTTTTCAAGTCCAATCGCAACAAAACGATGAACCAATCAACTATGAAAAGATGCTTGAAGCCATGACTCAGGCTCAAATCGTTCACAATCATGATATAGATATAATGGTCCAAACCCTCTATTCTCATCGTTTGACCATTTCTGATGTCGCTAACCATTCTGTTAGAGCCGAAGAATCATGTTATTTTGAAAAACAAGATTCCATTTCAGCACACCCATTTGAACTCGCCCAAATCCCAAATTTTGAAAATAAAATTGACATTTTGGCAAGTTATCCCTTTCCTAAAATTGAACTTGAGAATGAATATGATCCTAAACCTAAACTTGGTAATTCAATTTTACTTCCTGATTCAATAATGACTCGGGTGTATTCACCTGATTTCAATCTTTTTCCCGAGTCAACTTTGGATCCTGTGCCAATTCATCATGAAATTGAATCGCCAATCTTTTATGATCATCATATTAAACTTGACCAATTTCATATTTTTGAAAGTATCATTAACAAATTGGCAAGTTCTCATTTTTATGAAATTGAACTCGATGAGAAATGTGACCTAGATTCTCAAATTTGTGATCCAGTTCAAATTCCTGAATCAATATTGACTCCTGTTTTGTTACCCAAGTTGAGTAATATTTTAGAGTCAGTTTTGATTCCCACACCTGTCATTCTTGAACTTGAATTACCAATATTAAGTCACATTCCGTTGTTAGGAAATGAATGTGGACTTGAGTTTCAACTTCTTGATTTGAACCCACTTCCTGAACCAATTTTTACTCCTGAACCTTTACTTGACTTAAGTCACTTTTCTGAGTCAGTATTAGTTCCCGTACTTCCTAAGTCCAAGTCAATCATTCTATCTTTTCACACTCCATTTTGGGACAAGGGTATTGATAAAATTGACTCCGAAATTATTTGTGAAATTTGAAAATTAGATGAGGTAAAATTCTTAATAAAGATCATTTATATATACAACATTTTAGTGGGTTATACTAGAGAGGTTTCTGATGGGTTCCTCTGAACTCCACGCAAATTCGATTGGGCCGCATTTCGTGGACCAATCAGACCACCACCGGAACCACCACCTTAAGGTAATATTTTCCTTCCCTTTCTTCTTTTTCATGCATCTATGCATTAATTCATACATTGAGGAATATGCATGAGATAGGTGTTGGGGAGGGTTCTAACATAATTAAGGTTTTCTTTTTATTATAAATTTTTTTTATTATTAACAGTTTCTTTACTTTTAAAAAACTTTTTGAAAATAGAAACAATATTTTGACATAATTTTTGTAAGAAATTAAGTCAATTTTAAGGACTGGAGAATCATAATTAGGATTTCTTATACTTGGTCAAAATAAGATTATTTGTTTGATTTCTAAGCTTAGGAAGAAAATTTGTGAAAGTAATTTAGTCTTGATCTTTACCTTTATAATATATGCATGCTTTATACACTTACACACTTAGGGTTCAAAAACAAAGATTCTTATGCCTTATTAAAAAAAAGAGAAGAAAAGAAAAAAAAGAAAAAAAAATATATATAAAAATCCTCCGATTAAGCTGGGTATTTGTGCCTCATAAAGCATAAGTATTCACGCCTAAAGGCGGTTCATATAATAAAATCCTTAGTTTTGTGGCATTGTTTGCTCGAGTCTTTAAGTTCTTGGGGTGTCTTCTCACCCGGTGCCCTAAGACTGTTTGGTTTGGGAGTCACCGATTAAAGGCTCGTTACACGGGCAGATTAGAAAGCCTAATAGAACTAAGGAATATTACCACCAAAAACAAAAAAATAAATAAATAAGGCATAAAAGTTAGAGCTAAAGAACCCTTAGTCAAAATTTCACGGTCACGAAGGTGCATATGACTTAGGGTAAAATAATAGACTAGATGAGAAGTATAATGTGACTCTTACTTTGATTGATAACAAATTTTTGAATAGAGACTAACTTTAGGGATGAAAAATTCGGTTTTCCTATAACTTATAGATTACTTAATTCTTACAATAATATTTCAAATATTTTTCTCTTTCAAAATGTGTTTTCAAAATACTAACATTTTTTTTCTTTATGGATTTTGTGGGTGCAATCTACTGAAAATCCTCACGAGACAAAACTCGTCGTCTAGGGGAAACTTAGAGGTTTAACGGCTTGTTGCACATGCTCAGTGCAATCACATCACCTGCGAAAGTGGTCTAATAATTTTTAGTTTAGTTTTGTTATTTTGCTCGAGGATGAGTAAAAGATAGGTGTGGGGGTGTGATTGCACACATTTATTGCATTATTCCTTATTACATTTTCATATTTATCATGTAATAAATCTGTTAAATTTCTTGTCTTAAATGTCTATTTTGCAGAAGATAATCATGGGAAAAAAGAGGATAAAATCAAATAAATATAAGTTAAATTCAGATTTAACTAGATCTATTTGGTTAGAGGAGAATGATCCCAAATCCAGTTGGTTAAATTCAGTTTTTGGTGAATCAAGTGGTTAAAGCTAAAGATCAATCGAGGATAACGTCAAATAAAGAGTCCAAATCTAAAGGGATAAAAGGATAGAAAGAAGATCAACAAATGAGATAAAGCAATTTTGACTCGGATTCTGACTGAATACATTTTAGTATTTGGATCATAAGCTTTGCTACCGAAACTCAAATCTGATGATTCAAGATGATCCAGAAAGAAAACTTAAATGGCTACAATCTTAAGTTGATCACTATTTCTAATCCGGTCATTTGATAAGTTATATTCAGCAATCAATATGCCAATAAGCTGCAAATCAGAACTGAATATCCACATCAAGTTTGGAGATAAAGTGAGGATTCAAATTCAGAAATAATCAGCTCTCCTTTTCTTTAGACTTATTTCCTTATACATTTATATCCTATAAATATTCCACACATCAGAGGAAAAAGGACGACCAAGTAGAGATAGATTTTAGGCTAGTTTTTCATTCTTTTTAGTGTAGGTTTTATTTTCTTTTTATATAATTTTTTTATTTCTTTGCAAGCATAGGTTAGACTGAGATTCATGTAAGTAAGAGAGAGAGAGACTTATGTTGAGAGTGACACCGATGTAACCTCCTCCTTTCTTTCATCGTTTCTACAAGTAATCAAAGGTAACATCTTCATGCTTTTCTTATTTATATGTTCTTCTTCTATTTCTACTTTTTCTCTTTTAGTTTTGATGAATGTCCAAGTGAACCTAGAATCATCAATATAGCCATGTTTGTGTGAGTGCCACTGATATTTCATGATGATGTTCTCCTCCTCAAGATTTCGTATCATTTCATTCTTATTCGTCTTGATGATGTAATACGAATGGGGACTGAGCTCGATCTTATGGGTTATACGATGATTGCCTCCGAAGTAAGGTAAAACATGCAAGGGTTCCAGGTAAGTCATCAACCAGAGGAGGTAAGTATTTCTTTTAGCTTTTCTTTTCTTTCTTTTAATTCTTTAGTTTAGATTACCAACACCATTAACACCCAACTCTTTTATCACTCTTTTCAATTTCTTTGTATATATCCATTTTCTATTTTCTCCAACTTCTCAATCTACCACTTTCTTCCTAACTTGACTTAAACTTATTTTTCCTTTTCTTTTAAAGAACTAAAAGAAGATCTTTAACCATTGAAAGTAACTTAAAAGAGAACTTGCTAAAAAAACTTCCATCGCTAGTCCCTCCTTGTGGATCACGACCCGCATAGCCACTTGTTATTGCGGTAGTATTGAGTACTTGTACTCTTTATTCTAAGTTCTGAAATTCTGTATTCTTGTGTGCAGGTGTAAACTCAATCACTAATATATCCTCTAGTCGACTTACTCCTTTACATAGTCGACTAAGTCTTTCCATAGATATATATCAACTTTCTATTTCTTTATTGTAAGCAGTATTAGTCGACTTACCTACACTGTTAGTCGACTAATTCAAGTTGTAGTCGACTAACTCTTTTTGCTGGTCGACTAATTATAGTTTTCAGAAACTTATCATCTGTATCAGTTTTGATATAGTCGACTTGCTCTCTTGATTAGTCGACTAACCCAGGCAAAACTTGTTCTATTAGTCGACCAATCTCCTACCCTAGTCGACTATAGACAGTTTCTGACTGTTAATCAATTATTGATTTTCTGGTGTTTTATTCAACATTCTGATATTCAAATTTGAGTCGATAACTTCCCTAACTGACCATTGATTTCACCTATAAATAGGGATGTTGTCCTAGAATGTTTACATCAATTAAAAAATCATAGTTTTCTGTCCAAACTCTGTTGAAAAATTCTATTTTTCAGAAAATTAGTTTTCCATTTTTATTTCTTCACACAATTCCAATTCTATTGTGAAGAATTCTTAGAGTCCACCTATAAGAGACCTTGTTCATGATCACATACAAGATTCAAGGCATATAGGATTTATTGTAATCATTCAAAGAGAAGAAGTTGTATAGGAGTATCTTGTTGGTGTAGAGAAGAGGTGTACAAGGTGTTGTTATCTTCTTGGAGTAGAGAAGAGTTGTACTGATTTGGCAAATATTATTTTGTCAAGAGGTGTACAAGGAGTTGATTTTGGGTGTACAAAATCAGGATAAGAAAAATCTCAAGCGGGTTGCTTGGGGACCGGACGTAGGTCACGAGGATCGAACCAGGATAAAATATCTTGTGTTTGTGTTTGTATTTCTGAGATTTATTCTGTACATATTTTCCTTTTCCTACAGGTTCTTGACTTTTGTTTTTAAAAGTTTATTAAATGCTATTCATCTTTGTTTTAGTGTTTGTGTTTACATTGTTTATAGATCCTACATTGATGAGACTCCCACTGAGTTACCTAAAGCATATGTTGAAGTAAGGACATCCACATGATTTGGTTATTGGAGATATAACTCAAGGTATTCAGACTAGATCCAAGTTGAACTACATGACACATGTTGCTTTCATATCACTTATTGAACTGAAGAATATTAAAGAAGCATGTGCAGGTGATTTTTGGATTATTGCAATGCAAGAAAAGTTAAATCAATTTGTCAAAAATGATGTTTGAGATCTTGTACAACGCCCTACTGATCATCCAGTCATCGGTACCAGATGGGTATTTAAGAATAAACTCGACGAATCAGGTCAAGTTATTAAAAACAAAGCAAGGTTAGTTGTACAAGGACACAATCAAGAAGAAGGTATTGATTTTGGTAAAACTTATGCACCTGTGGCTAGACTTGAATCCATTGGTATTTTACTTGCTTTTGCTTGCTTTATGAATTTCAAACTTTATCAAATGGATGTTAAAAGTGCCTTTTAAATGGTTTTATTAAAGAAACTATTTATGTTGAATAACCTCTAGGTTTTGAACATAAAAAAATTTCAAATCATGTTTTTAAACTTAAGAAAGTTTTATATGGTTTAAAACAAGCACCACATGCTTATGATAGATTAAAAAAATTTCTTTTAAATTCTAGTTTTAAGATTGAAAGAGCAAATACAACACTTTTTATTAAACATGTTAATTAAGATATCTTAATTATACAAGTATATGTTGATGATATTTTATTTGGATCTACTGACGATAATCTTTGTCAAGAATTTTCTAAGACTATGCAGAGTGAATTCGAGAAGAGTCACATGGGTGAGCTTAATTACTTTCTCGGTGTGCAAATAAAGCAAATGAATGATGGAATCTTCATTTCCTAGTGCAAGTATGCAAATGAACTTCTTAAAAGATTTAGTATGAAAAATTCTAGTTATAAAAACACTCCCATGAGTACTACTACATTCCTAGACAAAGATAAATATGGTAAGAATGTTGATCAAAAACTATATCGAGGTATGATTGGTTCTTTACTATATATAACTTTAAGTAGACCTGATATTATGTTCAGTGTTTGCTTATGTGCTAGATATCAATCTAACCCTAAGGAATCATACCTTAAAGTAGTGAAAAGGATTCTTCGATGTATTAATAAAACAACCAACTATGGTTTATTTTATCCTAAATCAAGTACATTTGATTTACTATCATACAGTGATGCTAATCTTGCTGGATGTAAATCTGATCGGAAAAGTACTAGTGGTACTTGTTACTTTTTGGGACATTAACTAGTATCATGGTTCAGTAAAAAGCAAAATTCTGTATCGTTATCAACAACTGAAGCAGAATATATCGCTGCTAGTGTTGCATGTGCTCAGACTTTATGGATGAAACAAACCTTACTTGATTATGGTATATCTATCACAAATTCACCTACTATGTGTGATAATACCAGTGCTATTAATTTATCTAAAAATTCAATTCATCATACACGTACAAAGCATATTGATATTAGACATTATTTTTTACGTGTTCATGCTTTAAAAGGTGATATTTCATTAAATTTTATATCAGCCGATAATCAAGTTGCAGATATTTTTAAAAAACTTCTTAAAGAGGATATTTTTATGAGATTTCGAAAAGATTTGGGTATTTGCAATATTTTTGATATTTAAATTTTTTTTCAAATTTTTTAATGCATTTTCCACTTATTAGTCGACTTAACAAGTCTTATTAGTCAACTTAACAAGTTTATTAGTCGACTTAATGATGACCAATCGACTACTGTAATCAAACAGAAATATGATATTTTGAATTATTCAGAATTAGTCGACTATATTTAATAATTAGTTAACTAAGCAATGGATTAGTCAACTAATTATAGAGTCAAGTCGACTAACTCTGTATGAAACTGTGTTCTGTTATTGGATTTATGACTTTTAAATCTGACCCATTTCATGATTTTTTGGATCCGATCTCTTCCCATATTCAATCCTTACCATTGATTTCATTTTTACCTCTCCTAGTTACCCTTCCATACCATCAAAAATCTCAGTTTTTACTGCTATTTTTCAGCAGCAGCAGACCAGTCGACTTCATCTCTGTCCTTTCCTTCCAATTTCAGGGTAAATCTTTCCAATATCTCTCTTTTACTTACAATTTTCTGCTTTTTCTATTATATCTATCCTCTCTTAGACTATAATTTCATTTCTCATCATGTCAAGATCTAAGAAAACTAAGTTCACACCATCTTCATCTTCCTCTCAAACAAATTTTAGGGTTTTTCTTAAAAATCCTGCTCTAGAAGATGATTTCTTAAGACTTTTATAGTTAGAAATCTTACTGGGTAGATTTGTTAAGTATGAAGACTTTCATGAATATGATATTGCATCTGTTCTTCAAAATTCTAGTCTTTATACAATATTTTCAATTGAATCTAGGTAAGGGTATTATCCTTTTTTGATCCATCTCTTTTACACTAATTTAACCTATAAAGATAATGATGATTATGTTCATATTTATTCTCTAGTTAAAGGTGTTCATAGCCACGAACTCCCTTTCAAGCTTTAACCGACCTGAAGAAAATCCAGATTCCTCACCAGATAGTTCTCCTTATATCTGTCCGATCATTTGACTAAGGCATCCAATTCTATGCGTGCTAAGATTGTTGCGCTGCCAAGTCCCTCGCCCTTCCAGCCCGCCAAAATTTTTTGCAAATATCTCCTAAATCTTTATGTCGTGTCCTCTCTATTCTGTATCATGATCTATCCCTTAATGATATTAAAATGGATGATGATGAAGTTTTATATCATATCTTCCTTCCTGGTCAAGGACCACCAATGACAAACACCAAATTAAAACCTGTTCCAAGTCTCATTAGTCGTATCCTTGCTTACAATATCTGCCCAAAAACTGGGAGTTATAACTATTATTCTCATGACTTAACTATCTGTGTCTATGCCATCACGGCTGGACTTGAAGTTAATTGGGTTAAGATCATATTTGATAACCTTGTCAAAGAGGATACTTATTTCTTACCCTATGGAGCTTTCTGTCTTATGTGTTTCAAAAATTTAAAATAGATCTTACTTTCGAAACTAGTGTCGTCAAGATTTTCGAACCATTTGATCATTTCATTCTCCATCACATGAAACTTCTTGACTTTCCTCAACCTCCACCACAACCACAACCTCAACATCAACCCTCTCCTTCTCCATAAAGTTTTACTCAAGCTCCTTCCTCCTCAACTCAACCTCCATTCACTGAACCCCCTTCATCTCCAACACTTCCTTCCTTTCCCGAAGCCTTCTATAATTCTCTCTCTGCTGAAATTTTAGCTTTACAAACTCAACAAACCTCTATGTTGACCTCTTAGTCTGCATTACAATCAATCTATGCTTATGGAATGATATGCAACTGAAGATAGATTCTTTTGAAGCCACATAATTGAAAATACTGGATCTCCTCAAGACCCATTTTCCACCACCTCCTCCTCCTTCGGATCTAACATATGATGCACATGGCGTTGGATTTTTTGTATTACTACACATGATTTTGGAGTTCTTGCTTTATTTCACAGCTTTTATGCATTTCCTACATATGTCTCATTTTTTTTGTTTTGTTTTCTTTCGCTATGACTCTTTCTGTTTTCTGTTGTAATAATTGACACTTTATGTTATGTTATGTACACTTTGGTTCTCTGTGTATGCCTTCGTGATCTGTGATATTTCTCGCCTTTTGGTCATGACAATGGGGGAGAAGTTATATGTCTGTGTTCTCTGTGTTTTCTTGATATATCTCTGTGTTTTTTGATCTATGAAGAAGATATAAAAGATATATAGCTAAGATACATATTGCATATGGCTAAGATATATGGCTATGGTTTATGTCTCATGTAGGGGTTAAACATATGAACATGTACATATTTGTTATACGTGTTCTCTACAGGGGGAGTTTTCGTCCCCATAGCTTGTCATCATCAAAAAGGGGGAGAATGTTGGAATTTACAGTTTGATGATAATAGATTTTGATGATAACAAATGTGATGTAGGTACATTAGAGCTTAATCTTCAAAGCTAGTACTGAGTCTGGTAGCTCTAGTTTATTCAAGGATATTGACTATTTTTATGTATTTTAAGAAATTTGTTAAAAGCCTAGATCACACACAAAATAGTCTTATAGTCGACTAACTCCTTTCTATAGTCGACTAACATATCCTTTAGTTGACTTATAATAGTTTATAGTCGACTAAGTGTCTTCATAGAAAAAATATCAGTTCTCTATTTGTTGACTGTAATTAATTGTAATCGATTAGCCCTTATATCTAGTCGACTAATTTTAGTTTTCAGAGACTTATCATTCTGTGTCAGTCTTCAATAGTTGACTTGATCTTTAGGTTATCGATGATTAGTCTCTAACTTTGCATAATTTTCATCACATTCTCACATTTATTTATAATAAATTCTGTTAATAATACCTTGCTTGCTTGATCCTAAGTTCATGGTGTGCAAATGAAGAAGAAGACCTAAATCACCATTTAATTGGTGATTAAAGGCCTATTAAAGATAGCCATTGACCTAGAGGAGCTGATTCGTCAAAACCAGGGGCTGCAAAACCAAAACTGGACACAGGGCCTGACAGGGGACAGACGGGGTCGCGCACAGCTCGAAGCGCTGCGCGTACGGCCATTGAATGGCCGCGTTTGCGCAGCCATACGGCCGCGGCGCGCGCGCCACTTCGGGCCAGGGTTTGTCCCCTGGCCCCCCTCTTCCCTGGTGGCTATAAATACCCCCCGTGGGGTTTCAGATTAAGCATATACAAAGTTAGGAGTAGTTTTCATTTCCATTTTGTATTTTAGGATAGTTTAGTTTAGATTAGTTCTTCTTCCTCTTTGTATTTTCCATTTTGTTTTAGATCTTGTAATAGGGAGAGAGTGGTACATGCTTGGAATGCAAGAGTGCTTGTAACAGAAGGTGACAATCTATGAAATGTGCTCTCCTTACCTCTCTATGTTTTTTTCTCTCCAATCTCTTTTACATGTTTAGCTAATCTTTTCTCTCATGGCAACTAACTACTAACCACCAACTAGTCTAACTTCTTTATGATAATCCACATGAATCTAATAGCCTCGTTTTGGCCTTGCTCTTGCAAGAGCCATTGATGGCTCATGATGATGGATCTAACTCTAACTTCTTAACTCTCTAACAAGCTAACATTACTTTATTTCATGCTTGCTCTTATTGGGTTTTGATGATTTAAGTGTACCTTGTACTTGTTTTGTTGAGTTGGGTTGTGAAGAGTTACATATGGGTCATACTTTGTAAAGCTCTTGAACCAAGGACTAGTGATTGCCAAGGATACATGTGAGACAACTATCACTAAGAGGTTAACATGTTGGTGGAGTCATTAGTAGCTAGTATCCATGGGTTTTCTTTCTCTTTCACTTTATTTTAGATATAAACAAAACTACAAAAATCATTCTTTTCTATGTTTCCCACTTCTTTGTTTTCACCGTACACTTCTCTTTCCATTCTTTCTTTTCTTTTCTTTTGATTCTTTAAAACTTTGAAGAACTTTTTTACAAACACGTGAATCAACCGGTAAAGCTTCTATCGCCTCCCGTCCTTGTGGATTCGACTCGTTTTATCCTCTATGCTATAACGGAAGTATCGAGGAAGCCAAAGCGCACACACTTTAAATCTTCACTCAAAACATACACTTTTTGTGCACGGTTTTACCCCGACCAAATTTTGGCGCCGTTGCCGGAGATGAGAACGGTTTGATTTCACATTTTTGTTAACCTTTCTTCTTTGTTTTTGGTGTGCAGGTTAAATTTTTTTAGCATTGCAGAGGTCCACACTTGCTCTAGTGTGGTTGGGTAACTTCTTGTACATTTTTATATTCTGCTGCTAATATCACCTGTGCACTGTAAATAATTGTAAGAATTAAAATACAGAAATTGGATGCTTTAAAACGGTTTAGACATTTGCATTTAGGCACGTGTCAATTTTCATTCCAATATACTGTATTTTATTCTTGTGTTGTTGTGATATTGATAGGAGGTGTACATATTGCATTGCATATAGTTAGGACAAACACTTCAGTGATTTACTCGCTTTTTTGTGTTCATCTTATCTATACTGCACACTTGCACAAATTTAACTTAAGGGCAACACCCAAGATAACATAAGGTGGGGAAGTCATTACCCTCCTTTAGCCCAAAAATCACCTCCCCACTCACACAACCCAAGCCTTAATAAAAATTACTAGACGTTGGCCCCTAGGGACATCTCGGACTCATTTAGGAGATTGACCTAAGGGGAAAGTTGTTAGAATTTGACTCTTGCTAAATCGGTGTCTAAGGTTGGGGATTGAGAGGCGAAACCTCGACGAACGGTGGTTTGGCATAATTAGGCCCGTTGCTCTGGCACGGATACCTCCCACCGATCTTGCCCCTACCTGGCCGATTAACTCATGGTCAGCTTCCAACAATAGACCCCCCGTGGACAGTCTAACCAGTTAGGAGTCGTCTAGGTCTAAGTCAACCCTAGCGTAGGCTTGTTTTCTTTTTCTTTCTTTATTGTTTGTTTGTTTGTTTGTTTTCTTCTTTTTTTTTGTAAATTGTGATATGGATTTTAACAACAATAATTCTTTCAATCCAAATATGAATTCATATTTCACTCTGACCTCATTTGACTCGGATAACTCCAACCCGGCTATGTACAACATGAACCAACAATATATGCCGAGTTGGGATTATCCGACTCAATATGACCCATATCTCCAATCCTATAACCAAGATTTTCAAAATAATTTCTAATCTTCACAGAGTCAATGGGGATTCAACTCCCCTGAGTCAAACTTTCAACCATCTTGTCCCCAATTTTCACAAAATTCATTCCCCGATTTTGGTTCATATACTCCTTTTCCTATTCCACCACCCGAAGAAAAATCTGATTTGGAAAGGAGTATAGAAGAGTCCCTACAACAAATGCAAAATTTACTTAATTCACAAAATCAAACTCCACATACTCCTTTTCTAGAGCATCCCATTGAAGAAGAATCTGAACTAGAAAAGCGTTTGGAAGTCTTTTGTGAAAGAATGCAAAACATGTTGGACTCATCATCTCAACCAAATTTTCAAGAGTCCCACTCATCTTTTCCAGTCTCACCAATTCAAAATGAACAAACTTCAATACTGGACTTGAGTATGGAACCCTTGCGTGAGTCCGAGCAGCAACCGCAAAATCCGATGGACCCACAATTTCACCACAATTTTCAAAATCAACTTCCATACTCATATTTTCAAGAACCAATTACAAAGAGTATGGAAGACATAATTCCGAATCCAAATTCTGTTACACGGCCTATCAGTAGGTTAGATTCACTTTTGAGCGAATTGATCAATGAGAGCGAGGAAAGCCTTTCTTGTCAACCTTTGACCGATTCTTATATCCCTAACTCTACTTATTGGACCCATGAATCATGTCATTTTGGAAATCCAGCTTCAATTTCAGAACATACATTTGAACTTGACCAATCTCCAAGTTATGAAAGTCGCCTGGACATTTTGGCAAGTTATCCCTTCCCTCAAATTGAAATCGAACCTGAATGTGATCCTGAACTTCCTGTTGGGAACTCCATTTCACTTTTTGATTCAATAATGATCCTGGTAGCCTTACCAGATTATTTCTCTATTTCAGAGTCAACATTGAATCCTGTACCAGTACACCGTGAAATGGAATCACCAATCTCTTCTGATCACACTTCATTAATGGGGACAGTGTGTGAACATCAATTCTTTGGTCTGGACCCTATTTTTGAACCAATTTTGACTCTCATTGTTGACTCTCGACTTGATCTGAGTCAACTTCCCGAGTTGGTATCGGTTTTTGTTCCTGTTCTATTTGAGTCCAAATCAATCATCTCTCAAAATCACGCTTCATTGTTGGACAAGAATGTTGACAAAAATGACTCAGTAATTATTTTTAAAAATTGGCCATTAGATGGGGATAAATTTTTCAATAAGACAATTCAATCAATCAACATTTTACTGGGTCGTATTAGAGAGGTCTCTGGTGGGTTACTGGAAGATCCACGATATCTTGATTGGGTTGCAACGCTTGGCCCAATTCGACCACCACCAGAACCACCCCCTTGAGGTAATAATCCTTCCCTCTCAATTTGTTTCATGTATATACACATTCACGATGCATTGAGGACAATGCGTGAGATAAGTGTGGGGGAGGGTATACTAACGTAGTTAGTTTTATATTTTCTTTCTTTTACACTTCTTTTTAATAAAAAAAATTTTAAAATTTTTTTTCTTTTTACAAAACTTTTTGAAACAAGAGAAATAGTTTTTGATTTATTTTTAAGAAAATTAAGATTATCTTAGGAATTAGGAAGACCTAAAATTATGAAATTTTAAACCGAGTCAAAATAATAGATCTTGTCTAAATTATAGGATAAGAAAGTAAAATTGAAAAGATAATTTGATCTTGAATTTTTTGTCTTAGATTTATGCACTTCACACTTACACAATTTTTGGGATTGAAACAAAGACTAGAAATGCCATAAAAATATATTTAAAAAAAATGATAATAAAAACCACTTATTGAAGTTGGGTAATTATGCCTCAGGAAGCATGATTATTCATACCTAAAATGGTGGACAAAAATAAAATAATCCCCTTTAGTTTTGTGGCCTTGTTTACTCGAGTCCTTAAGTCCGAGGGATGTTTTCTCATCTGGTGCCCTAAGACCATCTGGTTTGGGAGTCACCGGCTAAAGGCTCACTACCCGGGTAAATAAGAAAGCCTAAGAAAACTAAGGGAAGAAGGAAAAAATATATATATATAGATAAATGGCATGAAAGTTAGAGTCGATATCCCAAAAATCTTCACTATTCACAAAGTGCATATTTTTCTAAGAGTTTTATGAAAGATCAAAGAGTCAATTCAATTTTAAATTCTTACATTTAATTTATAACAAGATTTTTTACATTTTGACTTAGTTTAAGAAAGAACAATTTTTGGTTAACCTATGACCTTGGATCACTTATATTTTTGTAAAAATACTTCACTACTTTTCTCTATTTCAAAAAAAGCGTTTTCAAAATACTAACATTTGATTTCTTTCTTTATGGATTTTGTGGGTGTAATCCGCTGAAAACCCTCAGGAGACAAAACTCCTCCTCTAAGGGGAACTTAGAGGTTTAACGGCTTGTTGCACCTGCTCAGTGCAATCGCGTCACCTGTGAAAGTGGTGTAATAATTTCTTAGTTTTTTGTTTTGCTCGGGACGAACAAAAGATAAGTGTGGGGGTGTGATTAGTCTCTAACTTTGCATAATTTTCATCACATTCTCACATTTATTTGATAAAAAATTCTGTTAATAATACCTTGCTTGCTTGATCCTAGGTTCATGGTGTGCAAATGAAGAAGAAGACCTAAATTACCATTTAATTGGTGATTAAAGGCCTATTAAAGATAGCCATTGACCTAGAGGAGCTGATTCGTCAAAACCAGGGGCTGTAAAACCAAAACTGGACACAGGGCCTGACAGGGGACAGACGGGGCCGCGCGCGGCTCGAAGCACTGCGCGCGCGACCATTGAATGGCCGCGGCGCGCCGCTTCGGGCCAGGGTTTGTCCCCTGGCCCCCCTCTTTCCTGGTGGCTATAAATACCCCCCCTGGGGTTTCAGATCAAGCATATGCAAAGTTAGGAGTAGTTTTCATTTCCATGTTGTATTTTAGGATAGTTTAGTTTAGATTAGTTCTTCTTCCTCTTTGTATTTTCCATTTTGTTTTAGATCTTGTAATAGGGAGAGAGAGTGGTACATGCTTGGAATGCAACTTGTAATAGAAGGTGATAATCTATGAAAGGTGCTCTCTTTACCTCTCTATGTTTTCTTCTCTCCAATCTCTTTTACATGTTTAGCTAATCTTTTCTCTCATGGCAACTAACTACTAACCACCAACTAGTCTAACTTCTTTATGATAATCCACATGAATCTAATAGCCTCGTTTTGGCCTTGCTCTTGCAAGAACCATTGATGGCTCATGATGATGGATCTAACTCTTACTTCTTAACTCTTTAGCAAGCTAACATTACTTTATTTCATGCTTGCTCTTATTGGGTTTTGATGATTTAAGTGTAGCTTGTACTTGTTTTGTTGAGTTGGGTTGTGAAGAGTTACATATGGGTCATACTTTGTAAAGCTCTTGAACCAAGGACTAGTGATTGCCAAGGATACATGTGAGGCAACTATCACTAAGAGGTTAGCATGTTGGTGGAGTCATTAGTAGTTAGTAAGCCATGGGTTTTCTTTCTCTTTCACTTTATTTTAGATATAAACAAAACTATAAAAATCATTCTTTTCTATGTTTCCCACTTCTTTGTTTTCACCGTACACTTCTCTTTCCATTCTTTCTTTTCTTTTCTTTTGATTCTTTAAAACTTTGAAGAACTTTTTAACAAACACGTGAATCAACAGGTAAAGCTTCTATCTGAAAAACACCTAGAGGGGGGGGTGAATAGGTGTAAGTGCTAATTTAGAACTAAATGCAAAACTAAGTGCGCTAAATGCGGAAGCTAATGCAAATCTTGCACAAACTCAATACAACACAACAAGTGTAGCCGAATTCCCTGTGAAGGGCTCTGGATTAACTCCTCTTGATTCCCCTTGAATGGGTTGAGGTGCTATGTGAAGCTCTTGTTGGTTAAGTATAAGTTAGGCACACACACAAGCAAGCCAAGCAAATAAGGATGAATAGCAATATGAATATATGCAAGGCAATACAAGCAAATAGATATTATATGGCAATATGAATTATGCTCAACACAAGCTATATGTGATATGAATGAGGTATGATGCTTTGCACAAATAAATGAGAGAGAGTTGAGAGATATTGGATCAAACGCAAACACACGGATATGTTTCGAGGTTCGAGCCCCTAGCTCTACATCCCCTCCTACACCACCGTGTAGGATTTCCAATCCACTGTAGGAGTACCGAGCTCCTCTCTCAATCCTTACAAAGCCACCGAGGCTATACAACCACAATCCACCTCTACTGAAGAGGGATAAGGCCCGTAGCCAATACAAACACAATCACCTCTACCGAAGAGGGATCCAAACACAATACCACTCCGATCAACCTCTACCAAAGAGGGATACAACAAAAGTAAGGAGGGTTTACAACTTAGAGGCTTAACCTCAAACACTTCTCTTTTCTCTCTTTTCCACAAAACAAGGATCCTAATAGATTAGGATAGTATAATAGCTCAAGTGTGGAAACAAGGTGTTTTTGGAAACAAGCAACAAAGAAAAACTAATTGGGAAGTCTCTTGTAAAAGATAGAAAATGAAAGATCAAATCAAAATCCCAAAACCTAGTTTTCTTTGATTTTCCAAAAACCCAAAACAATAAAGATGAGAAGTTTAAAGCCCAAAAACTCTTTTTAAAACTCTTTTAAACACTTCAAAAAACTGGAATTTTTTCTCTTAAAAATCTTGGCCAAAATCCCCAAAGAGATGGGGTTTATATAGGCCCATCAGAAAACTAGCCGTTAGGCTGAGCTGGCAGCCTGACAGGCTGACGGTCGACCAGCCCGGTCGACCGCCAACGGTCTAAAATATGACCGTTGGGCAACCACGGTGGACCGGCCCGGTCGACCCAAACAAACAGAGAGCACTGCTCTCAGCCCGTCGACCCGGACGGTCGACCGTCCCAGTGTCTCCAAACGTGCACAGATTTGTGCACGTCGGTCGACCGGCCCGGTCGACCGACTTCACCCAAGTCGACTAGGTCAGGTTGACTAGTCGACTGATTGAAGCCTGGAACAAAAATCTGGGTCAGAAAAACTGGGAAAAATATTTTATAAAAATCTTTTATCTTTTCTGAAAATCCCATAAAACTTGTTTTAACATTTTGTATTGAAACACAAACATGTGATAAAAATTTTAAGACATATATCAATCATATCAATTCATTTTTGAGTCTTGCAAATTTTATCAAAAACAAAACTTGTATTTTATTAAACTTGATTTTTCCATACATGAATAGGATAGTCAAAATAAGTTTGTCTAGCAAGTTTAAAGCATGTATGTATATCTAGAACATATCTAATATACATAGAAATAAAGTAAACTTGTTTTGATCTACTATTCATGAAAACCAAATCCAAGCATAAAAACGTGTGTGTTTGTGCACTTGAGCAAATCAACTATACTAAGCTTTACAAATGGATCTAAAACACACTATCTAAACTATGGATACCTAAGTCTTCTTGATGATCTTCATCTTCAAGTAGACTTGCTCCAACACTCCATCCATGGGCTAGGCAATGTGTGATCTTGAAGCTTTGGCCCTGGAATCACTATGAAAAGCTTCTAAACTCCTTTGTTGAAGCTAATCACCAACTAATATCTTGCTAAAGATCTGAAACTTAAAATCACAAGAATATTAGTAAACATAACTACATGAGTTAATCATCATCAAAACTAGGGTGGAAGGCCTTTGGGCCAACAATCTCCCCCTTTTTGATGATGACAAAACTCATGGAGTTATATATGCATGGATTAAAGTTAAGCTTCAAAGAAGCTCCCCCTTAACTCATGCATAAACAAATAGATAAAAGATATGCAATGAATGTACATAAACATGTATGCATCAACATGCATAAACCATATTCTAGAAGCTCTAGTTACCAATTAAATTAATAAAACATTAACAAGAACACTAGATGCTCTAGATACCAATAAAACTTACCAATAAAACTTAATATATGCAAAAACATAAGTATGCATATATAAAAACATGTACCAATCATGCATAGAAGGAATTAATTTGAGTTTTATATATGCATGTTAAACTCTCAAATAATTCTCCCCCTTTTTGTCAATCATCAACAAAGGGGTAAACAATCAAAACAATAAAAGAGGGGTAAAAACCTTTCTCCCCTTTTAAGTCAATCAAAACAATAAAACAATGTTCTCCCCCTTTTTGTCTAAAACAAAAACAAAGTCAATAAGGGGTGACTATAAACAACATGATATCAAATAGAAAAATATGTCAATGAATCATCTTGATATCAATTGAAAATAAACAAAGATTAATAAAGGTTATATGCTATATACATTCATGAAGAGGAAGACGCTAAGTTAGCTTCCCTACACATATGCATTACATGAAGGAGGGATGTTAAGCCCTAATTCACATAACACACATTATGTAATGCATAAGAGGAGATGTGAAGCTCCTCCTACACACGTGTACCACATAAAGAAGAGATGTTAAGCTCTTCAATACACAATACACTCAACATGAATCTATATGTAGAAGAGATGTTAAGCTCTCCTTGCATATAGTCAATACAAATCAAAAACTTTTGTATTTTACTTTAAACAAAAAATTTTTAGATACCAATTTACAACACAACACATCTTGATATCAAAAGATAGTATTTTTCTTTTAAGAATATGATATCAATGTAAACCTTTTATTTTCTTATCATAAAGCAAGGGAGTGAAAATACAAATACCAATTGAAATATGAAAATCGAATTTTCTCCCCTTTTATGAAATACCAACAAAAACAATGCGTAGGCTTGAAATAAGATACCAATTGAAAACTAAATCAATTGAAATAAAGTGAAGCTCAAGCGCTAGCATAAACAAAATTTGTGCTAAAGATATAGAAATATAGTAGCACAAATAAAACAAGTATATGTGTATGAAATAGAATGAGTACCAATCACCAATAGATGATACCAATTGAAAATATACATACACAATAAACATATGAGTATACACAAAGGATTAAAATTGATACCAATTGAAAGAGTTCAATGATACAAATTGTCATAACAATAAAAGCATGGTATAACTCATATAACTAATCCTCCCATCTCATGCACAAGTTTAAAATGATTTTCAATATAAACATACAAGGCATGGACTCCCATCCAACCTCCCGTAGATGGTAGGGGTTTTCAAAAATGGATTTGAAAATAAGTTTTGTTTGAAAAAAATTTTTTTTTTTTTTTTGTAGAGTTTTTCAACTACCATATGAGGAATACCGTAACTAGTTAAATGGAAAAACTTTTAAACTAGTACGAAATCCTTCAAGCAAGGAATAAACTAAAAATAATTTTTCATAAAACATGAAATCCACAAGATAATCAACACTCTAATTCAATTAGGCATAAATATGACTCATGAATACAAAACATAAGCAGGCAATAAATGTGAGTGTACAAATAAAGTGTGAATATCATAATCATGAAAATATTCAATTAAGCTCAATTATTCCTTAAACATTGAAAACACGAAAATCAACAAAACTTATTTAATCTTCATGGCATATGTATGTCAAGTACAAATTAAAATATACATACATATCCAAAACACAACGAGTTCACAATTTATATATGCATGAAGGCACGTGGCTCAAAAGGATATTCATGTATATCTAATAATTTGGACAAGATAGACATATACATGAAGTCAAACAAAAGCACATGGAAACATGAAAAACTAAATTTTCATTAAAACAAATTTCATTTCAAGTATATGTATGAATTGTCAACACAATAAGTATACATACATATCCCTAAACACAATTGAGTCCATATATAGATTTGCATGAAAGGCAAATGACTCAAGGGGTATACATGTATATCTTAGAGTTTGGCAATAATACACATATACATGAAGTGAAAACTCATAAAACAAATCCAAAAATGGAATACAAGTTTAAAATGTATGAATCATCAAAACTAGATTATACTAGCACATCTAATGGGTTCAAATAAGCAATCAAGCCCAACATATATATATTTATTTGTGGCCCACTATATGCACAAGTATAAGTCCTAGTCTTAATGAAAACTAACATCTAAACAAGTAATCTTAACATGAAGCATCAAAAACTAATATAAAAATCATCATGATAAAACTAAAACATGATTACTATGTAAATTCACATGTATTAGATTCATGATGTACATTATAGCTTAAACAAAAGTGAGAACACTAAGTAGGGGTTCATATAAGCATGTGTGTCTCAAATACTATACATGTATGTCAAGGATCTAATATGGTATTTACATACTAATCATAGACAATGAAACATGCTATAAAACATCAAAACATGCTATGAATTTTAATTATGAAAGCATGTAAATAATAAATGGGAGTAAAGGATTGTTACCAAAACCGAAGAAGCAACTTTCCTTTTCTCCAAAACATGGTGGTCCTCTCCACCAAATCTTCCCTTGAAAGTGATGCATCCAATGATTTCCTTTAAGTACGGAACGCATCCACTCCAAGGTGTCATCACTCTCACGTCATGTGAGAGCCCACACCTACATCAAAAATAATAGGAGGGGTGGTCTTTGGTACCCATATCTTATTGGGTCCATGGGGGTTAGTCTCATTTCTAACCCAAACAAAATTCTTTGCTAAATTAGGAGTATGTAATCTATCATAGCAAAATTTAGCAAGGTGGCCCTTACGTCCACAATGTGTACAAGTGTACACATGAGCATACATATGGTGATGGGTGTGTCCGTGAGGAGCATGTGTATGCCGTGGAGGGTGTGCATGCATAAAAGTTGGAACTTGTTTCTTAAGAACCAAGGATTCCAAGTGTGTGTGGTTCATGGCACATTGGCTCATAGTGGAGCCCAAACAATCTACTCTCTTCTTTAACATACAAATATCATCATTAATCTTAGAAGAAGAGGTACATGCATTAGGTAGACTAGATGAAGAAGCTACACTAGCATGACAAACATGTGCATCCATCTTATTTTGCAAAACATCATTTTTCTTTAAACATACATCTAAATCATTCGAAATAGAAATAATTTTATTTTTCAAAGCAACATTCTCTTTTAAAACAAAATCAAGTTTTGAAGTTAAAGAATCATTTTTCTTCAAAACATCTTCACAATCATTTTTATTTTTCAAAATATTATTTTCATTTAAAGCAAGATTAAGTTGAGATTTTAATGAGTCCCTTTCATTAGCAATCTCATCCTTCTCTTGCAAAACAACATCAAGTCTAGCAATCAAATTTTTATTTTCATTGTTAATGCCTAGACTTTTCTTTTTCAACAAATTATATTTTTCTATTAGTTTTTCACACACAATAGATAGTTCTTCATTTAAGGCATGAGCATCATAATCATCACATGAAGAACTAGAGCAATCATCACTATCATCTAAGTGGGGTTCCGAATGTACCTCAAGGGAGTCATTCTCTTGGATCATGAAGCATTGTGAATCGGATTCTCCACTAGATTCCTCCGGTTGATTTGGCAATAGAAGCTCGGAGGTGGTGGTTGTTGTCAACAAATTCCACACTGCAAAGGCGGAATCAATGTTAGAAACACGTAAAAAAATAATCTTTAGATAATGTGCTTCTAATGGCCTCTAGGGCTTGTGCATTGGCCCCTATATGATTGCGATCTCCAAGATAGCATTTCTTGGTGGCCGCAAGAAAGACATGCAAACCTAGGGTCTTTAGGTACATGGACATCCTACACTTCCAAACAACAATGTTGGAAGGATCAAAGCTAGGTGGGGTCATGAAGTCCATGGTAAACTATATGTGTGCAAGCAAACAAATGCAAACAATAGATTAGCAAGCAAATGGATCTCACTCCTAGGATGTTAAGCCTAATATCAGTAGCACTAGCTCTGATACCAATTGAAAAACACCTAGAGGGGGGTGAATAGGTGTAAGTGCTAATCTAGAACTAAATGCAAAACAAAGTGCGCTAAATGCGGAAGCTAATGCAAATCTTGCACAAACTCAATACAACACAACAAGTGTAGCCGAATTCCCTGTGAAGGGCTCTGGACTAACTCCTCTTGATTCCCCTTGAATGGGTTGAGGTGCAATGTGAAGCTCTTGTTGGTTAAGTATAAGTTAGGCACACACACAAGCAAGCCAAGCAAATAAGGATGAATAGCAATATGAATATATGCAAGGCAATACAAGCAAATAGATATTATATGGCAATATGAATTATGCTCAACACAAGCTATATGTGATATGAATGAGGTATGATGCTTTGCACAAATAAATGAGAGAGAGTTGAGAGATATTGGATCAAACGCAAACACACGGATATGTTTCGAGGTTCGAGCCCCTAGCTCTACATCCCCTCCTACACCACCGTGTAGGATTTCCAATCCACTATAGGAGAACCGAACTCCTCTCTCAATCCTTACAAAGCCACCGAGGCTATACAACCACAATCCACCTCTACCGAAGAGGGATAAGGCCCGTAGCCAATACAAACACAATCACCTCTACCGAAGAGGGATCCAAACACAATACCACTCCGATCAACCTCTACCAAAGAGGGATACAACAAAAGCAAGGAGGGTTTACAACTTAGAAGCTTAACCTCAAACACTTCTCTTTTCTCTCTTTTCCACAAAACATGGATCCTAATAGATTAGGATAGTATAATAGCTCAAGTGTGGAAACAAGGTGTTTTTGGAAACAAGCAACAAAGAAAAACTAATTGGGAAGTCTCTTGTAAAAGATAGAAAATGAAAGATCAAATCAAAATCCCAAAACCTAGTTTTCTTTGATTTTTCAAAAACCCAAAACAATAAAGATGAGAAGTTTAAAGCCCAAAAACTCTTTTAAAACTCTTTTAAACACTTCAGAAAACTGGAATTTTTTCTCTTAAAAATCTTGGCCAAAATCCCCAAAGAGATGGGGTTTATATAAGCCCATCAGAAAACTAGCCGTTAGGCTGAGCTGGCAGCCTGACGGTCGACCGGCCCGGTCGACCGCCAACGGTCTAAAATATGACCGTTGGGCAACCACGGTCGACCGGCCCGGTTGACCCAAACAAACAGAGAGCACTGCTCTCAGCCCGGTCGACCCGGACGGTCGATCGTCCCTGTGTCTCCAAACGTGCACAGATTTGTGCACGTCGGTCGACCGACTTCACCCAAGTCGACTAGGTCAGGTTGACTAGTCGACTGATTGAAGCCTGGAACAAAAATCTGTGTCAGAAAAACTGGGAAAAATATTTTATAAAAATCTTTTATCTTTTCTGAAAATCTCATAAAACTTGTTTTAACATTTTGTATTGAAACACAAACATGTGATAAAAATTTCAAGACATATATCAATCATATCAATTCATTTTTGAGTCTTGCAAATTTTATCAAAAACAAAACTTGTATTTTATCAAACTTGATTTTTCCATACATGAATAGGATAGTCAAAATAAGTTTGTCTAGCAAGTTTAAAGCATGTATGTATATCTAGAACATATCTAATATACATAGAAATAAAGTAAACTTGTTTTGATCTACTATTCATGAAAACCAAATCCAAGCATAAAAACGTGTGTGTTTGTGCACTTGAGCATATCAACTATACTAAGCTTTACAAATTGATCTAAAACACACTATCTAAACTATAGATACATAAGTCTTCTTGATGATCTTCATCTTCAAGTAGACTTGCTCCAACACTCCATCCATGGGCTAGGCAATGTGTGATTTTGAAGCTTTGGCCCTGGAATCACTATGAAAAGCTTCTAAACTCCTTTGTTGAAGCTAATCACCAACTAATATCTTGCTAAAGATCTGAAACTTAAAATCACAAGAATATTAGTAAACATAACTACATGAGTTAATCATCATCAAAACTAGGGTGGAAGGCCTTTGGGCCAACACTATCGCCTCCCGTCCTTGTGGATTCGACTCGTTTTAGCCTCTATGCTATAACGGAAGTATCGAGGAAGCCAAAGCACACACACTTTAAATCTTCACTCAAAACATACACTTTTTGTGTACGGTTTTACCCCGACCATTCGACTAACCCAGGCAAACTTCTTATAGTAGTCGACTACTCTCATATCCTAGTTGACTAACTACAGTTTCTGACTGTTATTCAGTTTTAATTTTCTAGTGTTTTCTCTAACATTTTGATTTTCAAATTTGAGTTGATAACTTCCCTAACTGATCATTGATTTCACCTATAAATAGGAATGTTATCCTTGCATGTAATCACTAATTAAAATCATAAGTTTTCTGTCCAAAACCTTGTTCAAAAATTCAGTTTTTCAAAAAACTAGTTTTTACTTTCTGTTCTTCACAAAATTTCAATTCTTTTGTGAAGAATCTTGAGAGTTCTCCTATAAGATATCTTGCTCACAATCATGTACAAGTTTCAAAGCTTATAGTATGCATTGTATCAATTAAAGAAAGTATCTTCTTGGTATAGAGAAGAGTTGTATAGATTTGGCAAGGGAAAAGAAAGTGTGTACAAGTGTTGATTTTGGAGTGTATCAAAATCAGGATAAGAAAAATCTCAAGCAGGTTGCTTGGGGACTGGACGTAGGTCACAAGGACCGAATTAGGATAAAATCTCTTGTGTTTGCATTTGCATTTTTCTGAGATATATTCTGTGTATTTACTTTCTTGCAAGTAGTTTATTTTTTATTAAAAGTTTATAAACACTATTCACCCCCTCTAGTGTTTGTATTGCTTTGTTTATAGATCTTACAAATCTCGACTTACTCATATATGGATGTATGTGTGTTGAGATGTACACCAAGATACATACCCAGATATATAAGTCCGGCGAATAATAACTATATGACGCTAATAAGAGTTTATTGGGTTTAATTTGGTTTTATCGGCTTTAACAGTTTTTATATTGTTTTCCTAGTTTTGGAGATAGCTAGTGTTGCCATCTCTGCTTTACTTACTGCTTCCATGCTTGCTCTTGTATGCCTGTACTCATGACACGATTTTCAATGCATGTTTATGATTCAGATATATCGATAGACATGTGCCTGTCCCTGAACACCACTTGGCACTAATCTTACTACTTGTTGGGTAGGTTTCTGACTCTCCTGGACCTTCATGTCCAGTCTCGGAGTTTGGACAGATGTGGATCCTTCTGCTGAGGACCAAGCTTACTTTGCGGAGCAGGCAAGACTAACTGTGGCTCCAGTCCCCTCTTTTGTCTCCCTCTGGTTGGCTTGTGGCATCGCCTTGTATCTCGTGAGCAAGTTTTGTAATGTTCATATTGAAAATCTTATTTTTATATTTTCTAGGGATATAATATTACTGAAATATTAGATCACACTCTATGATAACTATGTACTTATACTATTGTATTGGAATGTATATTACTTTCGGACTTTCGCACTCTGATACTTGCCTGTACTGATGCTTAGCGTATATTTGTAAGGGTATTTCTGACCTACATATATACGTTGTAGTAACGTCTTCGTACCGACGGGATCGGGGTGTTACATACCCCTTCTGTGTCAAGCTAATCTTGCCACTTTTCAGTCTCACTCAATCTCTGTCACGCCCTACTTTCCAAAATACGTGAAATGGAGTCGCGACGAGAGTCGACGACGTATATACGTGAGGCGACGTATATACGTGAGGAGAATACCCTACGTATACATGTTAAGTCTAAAGTAACCCGAGCAAGCTATAAAATCTACTAAATATGATCGATATCACTGCAATACTATATATAGATGTCCACACATGATATCATATGAATAAAAAATGGAATGACAACTAAAAGTGATATATATAAAGAATAAGGAATCAAAAGAGATAAAGGTTAAGCAAGAGTACCGGTAATCAAATAGAGAAAACTCTAAGTTCCTCAAGATGCCTGCGATCTTCTCCAAATACATGATTAACAATAAATAGCTACAGATCTGGATATATAAATTCAGGGAGTCAGAACTTCTAACGAATGTGTAACAATAAAGGAGAATGTGTACGTGCATATAACATGTGAGTATACTATGAAAGAAATATACAAGATAAGGTTAAAATAACATACCAAACATAAATGAACAGTAAATAAGCCGTCAGTGCTATAGTCTGGTGTACATCAGGTCATGAGTAAAATCAGATGTCTATCATATCATGCATGTATCAGGTGTCTTCAATCGGTCACAGTACATTATGAACAGTTTATTATTATTATGTCAGCGAACACCAATTGCCACCTATAATAGACGTATCCTATACTACGTCTATCACACATGCAATCAGGGTTCTATGTTATTAAAATTGATTGGTTGGAGATAATGTATGTGTTTTAAGTGGGTCTCGTGCATACCGGGGACCACGGCCCAGACTTCTGGCGTTAAACAAGGCCCTTTCGCAAGGTAGTCAGGTAACATGTATAACAAGAATAAGAACAAGAATAGGACTGAGGTGTCAGTCACCCCATAGGAACCCTACAGTGAAACCCTCTTTCGACTGCGCAACCTATAACCTAGGTCCACCCAAAATACAGATGTTGTCTCCTTCATCAATTTCTCCAATCCCAGTGGAAGTTGTATAATATCATGTTATTAGTTTATCAAGATTATTTAATGCACATGTTATCTCGATTACTGGAATAACTCGGTAATAGTCACGGTAACACCGTTAACATGTGTGATCATGATACTAGTATAACAGGATATGTAACAAGTATAACAGGAGGATGTAGTTACCATATAACAATATTTTCTTAGCAATTATGGTAACATGAACGATATAGTTTCAGGTAGATGTCATGTATAATAAGTCAAGTTTTCTTGGTAAATCATGATATTCAGGATCAGTAATGACATGCTGGCATGAATAGAATAATCCAGACAAAGTATACAATCAGTTCAGATCCTCAAAATTATCCATATATCCAAGTCCCAACATATAAAATACATACTCATATATATCTAACCAATCATCACTATCCAATCCAAACAAGATCATAACTAAGAAGTGGGATATTCTCAAGTTACATGAAATCTAGAAAGTCTCTATATCCAAACCTCGATATCAATAAACATTATTACTTAGATAATTTATTAATGAATAAATCCAAATAAAATACTTGTAACTAATAGTCCAAAATCAGTATTATATGATATATCAAAAAAATAAAGGTAAGGTATTCTCCCGTATGATTAGAACCCAACTACTATTGATCTCATCTAAATGCGAATCAAAATCTCATGTAAATCTCAAGTTGAAATCTAGGTCCATAAATAAATCCAAGCATCAAGAGAAATCAATCTTCGAAATAAGGTAACATCTTATTAATCCATCTTTATTGCCCAAATGTATTCCCGTCTGAAACATCTTCAAATAAATATCCAATAAATACCTCAAATAAATATACTATTTATCTACAAATATGAACCAGGCCAATCTCAAGGTCAATTCAAGTCACAGTCTAAGGTATACAACTAGTCTAGAATCAAAAGTGGTAATCCTCTACACATGTAATGATGCTAATAAATGCTCATATCAACTAAATAATTTGTGTAAGCACTCACCGATGTCATGAAGGAATACAGGTAATCATACTGGTGAAATATATCAATCGGTCACATGAAATGATACAACTAGCTATATGAACACCTACTGGCAATAGTAAATAGGGAAATACATAAGAACAAACACTCATATGAAATGATATAGTTTGTAACCGAATCACCGTCTAATCTTCACTGCATGAACCAGTACGAATCTCTGGATCATCCCATAAGTCGGTCTTCGAATCGCCTGTGTTTTGGGTTTATAGCAAGCATAAATCCGAGTCTTCTGCAACAGGTTCGGATCTCACCAAACGGGTCCGAAACACTGCAATACGCAACCCACCCGTAAAACTCACACAAACATACACCCGTGTATATACACACACCACATATATGCACGTACACACATGCATACACACATGTGTGTCACCCATGTACATAATATACACATACAAACATATTATATACACATATATACACAACCACCTCATGTATACCCATACATACACATGCAAAAGAACCCACGCACTCACCCACTCTTATATACATCCATGTACACATAATACAATACAATAATAATATACCAATATACATGTAAATAATTAAATACCCATCACACACATGCATGTTATACATCTAATTAAAACACACAACTAACTCACACACATAATACATATTTACAAATGTACCCTCATATAGTAATTCATACAAACTCAATTAAATAACACACACACAACATACATAATGAAGGGGGAGAGAGACAGAGATAAGGGGACTCACGACAAAGGGCTGCCATCGGCCAAGGGGAAAAGTCCGCGACAATCTCCGGCGACGGTAGAGCTTGCGGAGGAGGCAGAGCATGTTGGCGATGAGTTCGGGCTCCGGCGGAGGAGATGGTGGTCCGACGGTCCCGATGGCAAGGAAGAGATAGAGAAGGGTGTCATGTGTGGTGTCTCAATGCATGGAGGGATGGTGATGATGTTGCAGGTTAACTCGGCCAATGGGGAGACGGAGGAAGGGATGGCCAGGCCAGGGGAGTTGGGGATGCGGCAGGCCAAGGAGCAGGGCACGACCACGGTGTTGGAGGTGGTACCCGGGCTGCTGTGTTGTAGAGGGTGAGCAGGGGTAATGTACGACCTTGATCTTGGAGGAAAGGAGTTGAGAGATGAAGGGCTGGTGCAAGGGGAGATCTCAGGCTCACCGTGGGTCTGTGATGGTGGGGTTGCTTGGCGGCAGGGAGAGGAGAACTGAGGTGGGGCATGGTGTGTTGTGGTTTAGAGGAAGAAAAAAGAGAAGAAATGATAAGAAAAGAAGATTTATTTGAGATTAGGATTGGGTAGGGAGTAGATTAGTTAGGATTATTATTTGTTAGTTAAGATTAGGATTGTAAATAAGATTGAATGAATGGTGGATTTGGGCTAATGGATTGGATTTGGGTATGGGCTTGGAAACCAATAAGAAATGAGAGGGAAAAGAAAAGAAAATATGAAGAGGAAAGTGGGCTCAACTTATGCACATATTAAAAATAATAATTAATAATAATATTAATAACAACATAACAACAATATTAGTGATAACAACAACTAATATTATTAAGAGTAATTTATAGTAACATTAAAAATAATAATAGTTAACAATTTTATAATAATAATAATTAACAATAACAATAACAACAACAATAATATAACAATACTAATAGTAGTAGTAGTAATAATACTAACATTAATAATAGTCAATAATAACTACATGTTAATAACTATTTAAAATAATTATTAATAACAATAGAAATCTATAACAATTTATTATCAAAGCCCACATAAAATAATAATACAAATCATATATACACATGTTAAAATATTATTATATATAAAATCATGTATGATACATTAAGGATATTACAATCTCCATATCTAGCACCTTCTTTGCTTTACTCAGATCCTTCATCTCAAATTCGGGAGACAAGTCTTTCTTCAATTTATCAATAGCAGATCTGCTTTTAGAAGCAATGAGCATATCATCCACATGCAAGAATAGATAGATATACTCTCCTCTAGGCAGATTATTGTAATACACATATGGGTCATAATGGCTTCGTGTGTAGTTCTTCCCTCTTATAAAACTGTTGAAATGCTTGTACCACTGCCTTTAATTTATATAATGATTTCTTCAGTTTGCATACCATATTCTCTTTTCCTGCAGTTTTGAACCCCGTCAGTTTACATGTAGATCTTCTCTTCAAGATTGCCATGGAGAAAGGCGACCTTCACATCGAGCTGATCAAGTTCCAACTCGTACTGTGCTACCAATGCCAACAAAATCAGAATAGACAAGTGTTTTATAGTAGGTGAGAATACCTCGTTGTAGTCAATGCCTTCTTGTTGAGCGCAACCTTTAGCTACCAATCTGGCTTTGTAGCGTATAGTATCTGTTGGCCCAAAAGGTTACACTCTCCATTTGTTTAGAGTTTTGATGATAACAAAACAAATAAGAGCTATTTGGTACTAATTAGTTTGTTTAGATAAGTTTCAGGTTAGTACCATATTTGGAGGCCATTGCTTAGCTATTGCAAGAACTTCTAAGTTCATGAAGCAAAGAAGGCGTGTTGCACATCAAGGAAGGAACATAAAAGAGAAGGCTCTAGCAAGGCATTGCATGGCTCAAGACTTCAAGATTGCTCAGGATTTTTCATTAGAATTGTTTCTAGTTTTATAGTTTTGTTAAAGAATAGTGAATAGGTTTGAAGCTCTATCACACACGTTTTTGCACACATCTTATTTCCAAAAATATTTCCTATAATATGTACAAAAATATTTTTGTATACAATCTTCTGCCTACAAACTTATTTTTATGTTTTATATATATCTCTATTCAAAACTACTTTGTTTAATTTTAAATTCCCTTCAAAATTCTGTTTTAGTTTTGACTTTTGACCTGATCCGGTCGGCCGACCGGCCGACCGATCCTGTGTCAGGTCAAGTCGGTCGACCGTCCCAGTCGACTGAGGTTCTGGCAGCAGGTGCGTATCCGTGTGCACGTTTCACGGTCGACCGAGCGGTCGACCGAAACCTGCCTGACTGTAAGTCGTTTGCTCTCTGTATTTTTCGGACGACTGAGCGGTCGACCGAAAGCCGGCAACGGCTCTTATCTTTGAACTTCGGTCGACCGACCGGTCGACCGAGAGAGCCATTTGAACAGTAACGACTATTTTTCTGAGTTGTTTTATTTTTGTCTTTTTCTGTCTAAAAGGGTTTTAAATGATATTTGCTGATCCTAATACTTCCTAATTAGCCTTAAGTGAGTTTTATCTTTTAACCCTAGCCCTCTACTATAAATAGGGGTGTTTAGGGAGAGGTAAAAAAACAAGAAAAATTTGCAAAAGTTTCAAAAGTTTAAGGCATTCAAAAGAGCTTTGTTTCTTGGTTTTTGTGCTGAATATTTCTCTCATTTTCTGAAGTGTTTTCCAAAGACTCTCTGATTTCTTTTTCTTTTCCACTTACACACAAGAGCTTCAATCCTCTCATTGTTCTACAAGGATTTTTGTAAGGGAAGAGAACTTTTCAAAAAAGAGTTTGTGGTCTTTTGATCACCAAGAGAGAACTTGTACTTGAGATTGTGGAGTTGGGTACTCCGGTGTATTTTGTAACATCTTTGTGAAGTTATAGTGGTTAGAAATCCATCTGGGGAAGGCGGGAACGTAGAGCTGGGTGCTCGAACCTCGAAAAAATTCTCGGTGTTTGCGTTTGGTTTACTTGCTCTTGCTTCTTGCTTTACTTTCATTGCTCTTATTACTTGCTCTTTATTTTCTTTGCAATATTTACTTGTTTTCATTCATCTTGTCAATCAAAGTCCCATGCAATAAGATTGCATTGTGCACCTCCAACTCATATCCAGAGGAATCACGAGGAAGGAGTTCAGAGCCCTTCACGGGGAATCCAGCTTCTAGTCTTGTTTTGGGAGATTGTTGCATCATAATTTTTATTTGTGCATTGATTAGCATTATCACCTATTCACCCCCCCTCTAGGTGATTTTCAATTGGTATCAGAGCTTGGACTCTAGGTTTGGCTTAACATCCTTAGAGAGATCCTTAAAATTTGCTAATCAACATTTGCATTCATCCATTCATTCACTAGTAAACATGGCCGATAACATCAAAATCCCTCCTAAATTTGATGGACTTAATTTTCCTATTTGGAAGGTTAGGATGACTATTTTCCTACAATCTTTAGGAAGCTTAGTAGCTAAATCCTTGACCAAACCCTATGTTGTACCCGATAGTGATGAAAGCACATGGACCGAATTTACCTTTAGAGAATATGAGGCTAACTCCAAGGCCCAAAAATTTCCTTCTAACCGCCTTGAATGAGGATGACCTTACACGGGTAATTCATTGCCAATCTGCCTATGAGATTTGGCAATACTTGTTGGTCACACACGAGGGGACATCACAAGTCAAGAGAGCTAAGATAGATCTCTTGAGGTCCCAATATGAATCCTTTAAAATGATTGATGATGAATCCATTGATTGCATGATTACAAGGTTTACTAAAATCACCAATGCTCTTTCTTCCTTAGGTGATGATATTTCCAATGACCAAAAGGTGCGGAAAGTGATTCGGGCTCTTCCTTCATCATGGGAGATAAAGGCCACCACCTTAAAAGAATTGAACGATAAGGATGAAATGGATCTCATAAGTCTCATTGGCAACTTGAAGACTCATGAGATGGAAAAGAAGGCAAGAGAAGATGCCGCTCCTCAAAAGAAGAAATCTATTGCTTTCAAGTCTTCATCCACTCTTGATGACGATGAAGAAGATGAAGAAGAAGATGAGGAGCTCTCCCTTCTTGTGCGAAATGTGAAGAGAATGTACCGGAAAAATAAGCTCAACTTTAGAAGGAAGTTTGAAGGAAAAGAGGAGAGAAGAATCATTTGCTACAATTGCCGAAAGCCCGGACACATCAAGGCGGATTGCCCGGATTTCAAGAAGAAGATGACTTCCTCCTTCAAGCCAAAGAAGTCGGTCGAAAAGAAAGCCTACAAAGCGACATGGGATTCGGAAAGCGAATCTGAAGATGAGGTGGACACGGCGAACATGTGTTTCATAGCAAACACACAAAAGGTAACCCCACAACCTCTTGATGAAGAAGATGAATTAAGTAAAGAGGTTCTTGTACATGCTTTTGTTGAACTCTCTGAAACCTATGATAATAAAAAGATTGAATGCTCCAAATTGAAAAAGGAAGTTGCTTTTCTCAAAAATCAACTTGCTATTGTTTCTAGAGAAAAAGATGAAATTTTTCCAATCTCATTTCTACTCAAAATGAATTTAGTGCTTACAAAGTTGCATGTAAAGAAAAATTTCCTAAGATTGATGAAAAAGAAATTCTTCTTTAAAAACTAGAATCGTTGATTTTGAAAAGGTTTTGAAGGATTGTGCTTATAACACTAAGAAACTTGAAGAAATGTTTTCTAAAAAGCACATTTCTCATGCTAAAGCTTCTCATGTCAAAATTCCTCATGCTCACACTACACACAACACTCATTCTAAATCCACACGTGCTCACAAGTCACACACTCACTATGCTTTTAAATATGGTAGAGTGTATAGATTTACTTATTGTGGTAAGAATGGACATTTGGCTTAGTTTTGTTATGACCAAGTTAATAGAACAAATAATCTTGTATGGTTCATGACACTAACATTTTAGGACCCAAGAAAATGTGGGTACCAAAATCAAGTCCTAAATTATTTGATGTAGGTACACACCAAGGCTCCAAGACGTAGGGAGCGGTGGTACCTTGATAGTGGTTGTTAAAGACACATGACATGGGATATCAACAACTTTACAACCCTACCAAGGTACATGGAAGGTGGCACAGTCACCTTCGAGGATGACTCCAAGGGCACTATCATCGGTATAGGTAACATTCAAATTGGTGCATCTCCTATTATAAAAAATGTAGTTCTTGTTGATGGTTTGAAGCATAACTTGCTTAGTATTAGTCAACTTTTTGACCGTGGACTTAAAGTTATTTTTGATGATTCTTCTTGCAAGATTTTTGATGTTAAAACCAATGATTGTATTCTCACCGGTTTTCGTGACAATAATATTTATATCATTGACATGCTTAATTTAGATTATTCTACTAAATGCTTGAATGCCTTTGATGAAAATTCTTGGCTTTGGCATAGAAGATTAGGACATGCATCTTTTGACCATCTTTCTAGGATTAATTCTAAGGAATTGGTGAAGGGTATACCTTACTTGAAGTTTGAGAAAGACCGCATTTGTGGTGCATGCCAACTTGGGAAACAAACCAAGTCTTCCTTCAAACCAATCAAGGATATCATGTCAACTAGCCATTAGAATTAATTCATATAGATCTTTTTGGACCAACTAAAACTAAGAGCTTAAATGGTAGTAGATTTGCATTTGTTTTAGTTGATGATTTTTTCCGTTTCACTTGGGTTTTCTTTTTGGAACACAAAGATCAAACTTTTTCTCATTTCAAAGTTTTTCGAAAAAGGGTTGAAAAAGAGAAAGGTTTTTCGATTTTGAAAATAAGGAGTGATAGAGGTGGTGAGTTTGTTAACCAACTCTTCATGACTTATTGTGATGAAAAGGGAATCAAGTATGAAATGTCATGTCCTAAAACTCCACAACAAAATGGAGTTGTAGAAAGGAAAAATAGAACACTTCAAGAGATGGCTAGGACCATGATAAGTGAATATGACCTCCCTCAATATTTATGGGCCGAGGCCGTAAACACCGCATGCTATATTTCAAATCGTATTTATTTGTATAAGAATTCTTCCAAAACATCTTTTGAAATGTATCATTCTAAAAAAACAAAATGTTGCATATTTTAAAGTTTTTGGATGCAAGTGTTTTGTTTTGAATACTAAAGATAACTTGGGTAAATTTGATGCTAAGGCTTATGAAGCAATCTTGGTTGGATATTCTACTACTAGCAAAGCTTATAGAGCATTCAATAGATCTTCACTTACCATTGAAGAATTCATGCATGTTAAGTTTGAAGAATCTAATGTGGTTGTTGAGAATGTTGTAGAGATTGACCCATTAGGTGAAGACATAGAGAGACTATCCTTGAAGGACTCACCCGCTCAAGAAGAAAAGTAAGAATCCATTGGTGATGTTCTAGAGGATAAAGAGGAAAGCTCTCAACCGCTTCCTAAAGCTTGGAGATATGCTACAAATCATCCCAAGGAGCTCATCTTAGGTGATGCATCTAAAGGGGTAACAACTCGCTCCAAACTCCATGACTTATGTGGTAACTTTGCTTTCATTTCTCATTTTGAACCCAAAAGCATCCTCGAAGCCGAGGCGGACTCATATTGGTTGCTAGCCATGCAAGAGGAACTCAATCAATTTGAGCGCAACCAAGTTTGGCACCTTGTTCCTAGGCCCCACGATAGACCAATAATTGGTACTAAGTGGATCTTTAGAAACAAGATGGATGAGTCCGGTAATGTCATTAGGAATAAAGATAGGTTAGTGGCCCAAGGTTACACTCAAGTTGAGGGAATTGACTTTGAGGAGACCTTTGCACCCGTAGCACGGCTTGAAGCCATACGGATGACACTAGCTTTTGCATCTTTTAAAAATTTTAAACTTTTTCAAATGGATGTGAAAAGTGCATTTTTGAATGGTTTTATAAATGAAGAAGTTTATGTTGAACAACCTCCCAGTTTTGTTGATCATGTTCATCCTAATTTTATTTTTAAAACTTGATAAAGCTTTGTATGAATTGAAACAAGCTCCAAGAGCTTGGTATGAAAGGCTTTCTAGTTTTTTCATTTCAAATGATTTTGTTAAAGGCAAAGTAGACACAACTCTTTTTACTAAGCATGTTGATAATGACATTTTAATTGTGCAAATTTATGTTGATGATATAATTTTTGGATCTTCTAATGAGTTTTTATGCAAGGAGTTTGAAAAGGTTATGCAATGTGAGTTTGAAATGTCTTCCATGGGTGAATTGAATTTCTTTCTTGGACTCCAAATCAAGCAATTGCAAGATGAGAATTTCATATGTCAAGCCAAGTACGCAAAGGAACTCGTAAAGAAGTTTGGACTTGAAGGCTCTAAAGTTTGCAACACTCCCATGACAACTACAACCAAGCTTGATAAGGATGACCAAGGTAAAAATGTTGATATTAAATTGTATAGAAGCATGATAGGTAGTGTTTTGTATTTGACGGCAAGTAGGCCGGACATAATGTTTAGTGTGTGTCTTTGTGCTAGATTTCAATCGTGTCCCAAGAGTCCCATCTTATTGCGGTAAAACGCATTATTGTTATATTAAGGGCACAAGTGGAATGGGTCTTTGGTATCTGAAAACCGGAGATTTCTCAAAGATGAGTTATTCGGATGCCGACTATGCGGGTTGTAGAGTAAATAGAAAGAGTACTAGTGGGACATGTCAATTTCTTGGTAATTGTCTTGTTTCATGGTCCTCTAGGAAACAAAATTCCGTAGCTCTCTCAACCGCCGAGGCGTAGTATGTTGCCGCGGGGGCTTGTTGTGCACAAGTCCTTTGGATGAAACATACTCTCCTTGATTATGATTTGCATTATAACCATATAAAAATATTTTGTGATAATACTAGTACTATACATATGACTAAGAATGCAAATCAACATAGTAAGACCAAGCACATTGAGATTAGATATCACTTTCTTAGAGATCATTTTGAGAAAGGAGATATAGATATTGATTATGTTTCTACGGATTTGCAACTTGCCGATATTTTCACTAAACCACTTGATTTTGCTAGATTTTCTTTTATTTGTGGCGAACTCAATGTTTGTGTTATTGAATAAAAATGTTTTTCTTAACCCTTTTTGATGTATGACAAAAAGGGGGAGAATGAGCTTATGTATGGAAATATGAGATCATATGGTTTTGGTTCCATATGAGTTTATATATGTTTTTAGTTTTTGATGTGTTTTCATGAATTCTTGTATTTGAGTTTAAGTGTTTTGCAAGTGTTTTATATCATATGGTGTTTATGATTTTTAGTCTCATGGTTTTTGCTTGCAACTCATATGGTTTTCTTTGTTTAACATGGCATAATTTGAGGGGGAGCTTACACCCTCTCTTTTATTTTTGTTATAGCCTATTTGTTTTGTCATCATCAAAAAGGGGGAGATTGTTGGCCCAAAAGGTTACACTCTCCATTTGTTTAGAGTTTTGATGATAACAAAACAAATAAGAGCTATTTGGTACTAATTAGTTTGTTTAAGATAAGTTTCAGGTTAGTACCATATTTGGAGGCCATTGCTTAGCTATTGCAAGAACTTCTAAGTTCATGGAGCAAAGAAGGCGTATTGCACATCAAGGAAGGAACATAGAAGAGAAGGCTCTAGCAAGGCATTGCATGGCTCAAGACTTCAAGATTGCTCAAGATTTTTCATTAGAATTGTTTCTAGTTTTATAGTTTTATTAAAGAATAGTGAATAGGTTTGAAGCTCTATCACACACGTTTTTGCACACATCTTATTTCCAAAAATATTTCCTATAATATGTACAAAAATATTTTTGTATACAATCTTCTGCCTACAAACTTATTTTTATGTTTTATATATATCTCTATTCAAAACTACTTTGTTTAATTTTAAATTCCCTTCAAAATTCTGTTTCAGTTTTGACTTTTTGACCTGATCCGGTCGGCCGACCGGCCGACCGACCCTGTGTCAGGTCAAGTTGGTCGACCGTCCCAGTCGACCGAGGTTCTGGCAGCAGGTGCGTATCCGTGTGCACGTTTCACGGTCGACCGAGCGGTCGACCGAAACCTGCCTGACTGTAAGTCGTTTGCTCTCTGTATTTTTCAGACGACCGAGCGGTCGACCGAAAGCCGACAACGGCTCTTATCTTTGAACTTTGGTCGACCGACCGGTCGACCGAGAGAGCCGTTTGAATAGTAACGGCTATTTTTCTGAGTTGTTTTATTTTTGTCTTTTTCTGTCTAAAAGGGGTTTAAATGATATTTGTTGATCCTAATACTTCCTAATTAGCCTTAAGTGAGTTTTATCTTTTAACCCTAGCCCTCTACTATAAATAGGGGTGTTTAGAGAGAGGTTAAAAAACAAGAAAAATTTGCAAAAGTTTCAAAAGTTTAAGGCATTCAAAAGAGCTTTGTTTCTTAGTTTTTGTGCTGAATATTTCTCTCATTTTCTGAAGTGTTTCCAAAGACTCTCTGATTTCTTTTTCTTTTCCACTTACACACAAGAGCTTCAATCCTCTCATTGTTCTACAAGGATTTTTGTAAGGGAAAAGAACTTTTCAAAAGAGAGTTTGTGGTCTTTTGATCACCAAGAGAGAACTTGTACTTGAGATTGTGGAGTTGGGTACTCCGGTGTATTTTGTAACATCTTTGTGAAGTTATAGTGGTTAGAAATCCTTCTGGGGAAGGCGGGGACGTAGAGCTGGGTGCTCGAACCTCGGAAAAATTCTCGGTGTTTGCGTTTAGTTTACATGCTCTTGCTTCTTATTTTACTTTCATTACTCTTATTACTTGCTCTTTATTTCTTTGCAATATTCACTTGTTTTCATTCATCTTGTCAATCAAAGTCCCATACAACAAGATTGCATTGTGCACCTCCAACTCATATCCAGAGGAATCACGAGGAAGGAGTTCAGAGCCCTTCACGGGGAACCCGGCTTCTAGTCTTGTTTTGGGAGATTGTTGCATCATAATTTTATTTGTGCATTGATTAGCATTATCACCTATTCACCCCCCTCTAGGTGATTTTCAGTATCCCCATCTGAAGATCCCTGTTCTTTGCAATACCCACTTACAATCGGTCACCTTTTCCCTAGGGCAATTCTGACAGTTCCTAAGTGTCGTTCTTGTGTAGAGAGCTCCATTATAACATCCTTCTACATCTTGAACTCCAAACTGATCTCAGCTTCCCTGTGAGTAGACGGGACTGCCTCCTTAACGACTGGGAGAGCATAGGCCACGATCATGTTAGCATTGAGCCAACTGGGCTTACGTGTATTTCTTCGAGTTCTTCCAACTGCAATGAATTCTTGGACATTGTCCCATAGTCTATCCTTGATCCTCATCATTATCAGCATCCTGTTCGGCGACCTGATCATCTCCTTGTGTCACCGAGGGTATGACCTGAAATGATACTGATCTTTCTAGAGACGGTGAAATAGCATCACTCTCCACCTGTTGCAATATTCTGTTGGTTGTCTGACTCTCCACCTGCTGAGAGTTTATAGGCTTCACCATTGAAGCCTCATCAAACGTGATGTCTCTGCTCAAGATAAATTTCCTATCCTTTGGATCCCAAATTTTGTAGCTTTTACTCCTTTTTTTGAATCCTATGAACACACCTTTTCTCTCACCCTTAGTCCAACTTATCTTATTTGACATGATAGTAGTGGAAAAGAAGATACCCAAATGCCTATAGCGAATCATAATCCTGAGCAACTTTCCCTGACATAACCTCTAGAGGAGTTTTACCTCCTATTGCATACGAAGGCAAAATTGTTAACGAGATGGCCAGCATACACCCAATGCTCACCCAAAAAGATTTTGATATACTGGCGTTGGATAACATGCAATGGATCTTCTCTAGCAAGGTCATGTTCATCCTTTCGGCCACCCCGTTTTGTTTCGGTGTTTCTCTTACTGTGAAGTGCCTTTCTATGGCCTCATCACGACATAGCTGTAAGAAACGATCGCTTGTATACTCTCTTCTATTATCTGAATGGAGTACCTTGATCTTCCTTCCCGTATTCTTCTCATGTTCTTCTTCCACTCCACAAACCAACTCCAGGATTTTCCCTTTATGCTTCATGGTATATACCCAACATCGCCTAGAGTAATCATCTATAAAAGACACAAAGTAATGGTTACCTCCAATAGATGTCTTCTTAGTAGGTCCCAGACATCTGTGTGGACATAATTTAGAATTACCGCAATGCAATGAGTTGCGGGGCAAATCTCACCCTGGTCTACTTTCTGATGATACAATGCTCATAAAATTCCAATTTGCAAGTACTGGCGCTTTTCAATAAAGCTTGCTTTGCAAGAGCTTGCAAAGACTTTTCTCCTATATGTCCGAGCCTCATATGCAAGAGTTGGGTGCAATCATTATCAAAATTTGTAGAAGTCACCACTTACCCTATAACCTACTACCCTTCAAGTAGTAAAGGTTTATTCGTCGGACACCCTTCAAAACAACCATAGAGCCTTTAATCATCTAGAGAACTCCATCTCTAATAGATACTTCAAGACACAATACTTTCAAGGTGAAAGTACACCTAGAGGGGGGGTGAATAGGTGTATGGCTAATCTAATGACAAATGATGCGAAATTAAAAACTAAATGCAACACACTTAGTGTAACCAAAGAGTGTAGCTGAATTCCCGGTGAAGGGCTCTAGACTATCTCCTCTAAATTCCTCTAAATAAGAGTTGAGGTGCTATATAAAGCTCTCTTTGTTCAACATAGGTGAGGCACACAAACAAACAATACCAAGCATATAAGTATGAATGAACAATATGAATCAATGCAAGGCAAAATATAAGAGAGAGTGTTTAGAGATAGTGGATCAAACGCAAACACAAAGATTATATTCGAGGTTCGAGCACCCAGCTCTACGTCCCCGCCTTCACACAGAAGGATTTTCCCTATAACGTCCACACAGGACTTCCCACACAGGGAACCTCCACTGAGGATTTGGCAAATACAACCTGGAGTACACAACACTTCTCTCTCAACAAATACAACCTCTCACTAGAGGCAAGTACAACACAATTACCTCTACACTAGAGGGATTGACACTTAGCCAAAAAACATCAACCCTCACAAGAGGGATTAGGTCAAAGCCAACCACACCAACAACATCACCCCACACATGAGGGATTCCAAATCAATCTCCACAATCACCTCTCACTAGAGGGATACAAACACCACTTCCACAATCACCTCTCACTAGAGTGATATCAACACAATCACCTCTCACTAGAGGGATATCACAAAGTATGGAAGGTTACAACTCTTGGTGGTATCAACAACCACAAACCAAATTTCTCACAAAATAGATCCTAATAGATAGGATAGTTAGTATAGCTCAAGTGTGAGAAAAACAAAGAGTTTGGAATCAAAATCACAAAGAAAAACTCTAGGGAAAAACTCTATATAGAAATGTAAATGAAGATCAAACCAATTCCCAAAGACTTTTGTTTTCTTTTGATTTTTCAACTCTTTAAAACAAAAAAAGATCAAATTTTTAAGCTCAAACTCTTTTAGAAAACTGGCTGTAAACACTTGTAAAGAGGAGAAATTTTGCTCTCTAAAACTTGGTAAAACAGCTCAAGAGGGAGCAAATTTATAGCCCCCACAAATCTGCCCGTTGGCAGTCTGGCAAAGGGCAAAATTGCCCTTCCGGTCGACCGGGCGGATCGCCGGCCAACTGTCATAATTATGACCATTGAGCCACTGATCGACTGGTCGATCGACAGGAAACTGGAAACAGAGATCAGAGCTCTCTGCCAGTTTTGCCCTTTGCGAACTTAAACCGAAAAACAAAACATGAAATTTTAACTTGTGTTGTATTATGAACTTGAGCATATCAACACTATCTAATCTTTACAATGATCTAAACACAATATTAAACTAACAAACTGAGTCTTCTTGTAGAACTCTGTCTCCAAGTCTACTCGATTCAAACGCGATCCAAATGAGCTTGACAACAACCGAGTGCTAGATGCATCTTGACGCGCGATCTCTGGAATCACCATGTGAAAGCTCCAAAACTTCCTTGTTGAAGCTAATCACCTACTGATATCTTGATCAAATATCTGACCGTTAGCAGTCTGGCAAAGGGCAAAATTGGTAGAGAGCTCTGCCCGTTGGCAGTCTGGCAAAGGACAAAATTGCCCTTCCGGTCGACCGGGCAGTCGACCGGCCAACGGTCATAATTATGACCGTTGAGCCACCGGTCGACCGCCGGTCAATAGGAAACTGGAAATAGAGAGCAGAGCTCTCTGCCGATTTTGCCCTTTGTGAACTTAAACCGAAAAATCAAACATGAAACTTTAAACATGTTTGTGTGTTGTGAACTTAAGCATATCAACACTATCTAGTCTTTACAATGATCTAAACACAATCTTAAACTAAACAAACCGAGATTTTTCTTGTAGAACTCCGTCTCCAAGTCGACTCGATCCAAACGCGATCCAAATGAGCTTGACTACAACCGAGTGCTAGATGCGATCTTGACGCGCGAGCTCTGGAATCACCATGAAAGCTCCAAAACTCCCTTGTTGAAGCTAATCCCTACTGATATCTTGATCAAATATCTGAAACTAAATAACACATGATTATTAGTAAGCTATAACTACATGAGTTAATCATCATCAAAACTAGAGTGAAAGGCCTCTGGGCCAATAATCTCCCCCTTCTCAATATGAGATACTCTCTCTGCCGGTTTTTTGCCCTTTGCCAGGCTAGATAGCTCCCCCTTAACTCTGATCTGGCAAAGATCAAAATTGCCCTTCCGGTCGACCAGGCGTCGACTGGCCAACGGTCATAATTATGACCGTTGAGCCACCGTCAACCGGCCGGTCGACTGAAAACTAGAAACAGAGAGCAGAGCTCTCTGCCGGTTTTACCCTTTGCCCATTGGCAGCCTGGCAAAGGGCAAAATTGCCCTCCGGTCGACTGGGCGGTCGACCGGCCAACGGTCATAATTATGACCGTTGAGCCACCGGTCGCCGGCCGGTCGACCGGAAGTGACTGGAAAAAGAGCTCTCAGAGCACTCTCTGCCAATTTTTCCTTTGCCAGACTGCCAAAGTGCAGATTTTGAGGGGCTATAAATTTTCCCCCTCTTGAGCTATTTTTACCAAGTTTTTAGAGAGCAAAATTTCTCATCTTTACAGTGTTTTACAGCAAGTTTTTTAAAGAGTTTTGAGCTTAAAGATTTGATCTTTTATTGTTTTAAAGGTTGAAAAATCAAAAGAAAAGAAAGTCTTTGGGAATTGGTTTGATCTTCATTTATATTTCTATATAGAGTTTTTTTCCCTAGAGTTTTTCTTTCTTGTGTTTTGATTTTCAAACTCTTGTTTTTCTCACACTTGAGCTATCTAACTATCCTATCTATTAGAATCTATTTGTGGGAAAATTGTTTGTGGTTGTTGATACCACCAAGAGTTGTAACCTTCCATACTTTGTGATATCCCTCTGAGAGGTGATTGTGTTGATATCACTCTAGTGAGAGGTGATTGGGGAAGTAGTGTTTGTATCCCTCTAGTGAGAGGTGATTGTGGAGATTGAGCTGGAATCCCTCAAGTGTGAGGTGATTGTTGTTGGTGTTGGCTTTGAGCCTAATCCCTCTTGTGAGAGGTTGATTATTGTTTGGCTAAGTGCCCATCCCTCTAAGTGTAGAGACGATTTGTGTTGTGTCTTGCCTCTAGTGAGAGGTTGTATTTGTTGAGAGAGGAGTTGTGTACTCCCGGTTGTATTTGCCCAAATCCTCAGTGGTGGTTCCATGTGTGGGAAGTCCTATGTGATGTTATAGTGAAAATCCTTTTGTGTGAAGGCGGGAACGTCGAGCTGGGTGCTCGAACCTCAAAACATATCTTTGTTGTTGCGTTTGATCCATCTCTCTCTAAACTCTCTCTCTTATATTGTGCCTTGCATTGATTCATATTGTTCATTCATACTTATATGCTTGGTATTGCTTGTTTGTGTGCCTCACTTGTGTTGAACCAAGAGAGCTTCATATAGCACCTCAACTCTTATTTAGAGGAATTTAAAGGATAGTCCAGAGCCCTTCACTGGGAATTCGGCTACACTCTTTGGTTACACTAAGTGTGTTGCATTTAATTTTTAATTCCACATCATTTGTCATTAGATTAGCCTACACCTATTCACCCCCCTCTAGGTATACTTTCTTTTGGTATCAGAGCCTACGCTCATGATATTAGGTTTAACCACCTAGGAGTGAGATCTTGGTTAGCTAATCTAGTATTTGTATTTGCACACATACTTGTTTACACACACTCATGGATTGCTTGACCCCTCCCATGTATGATGTTTTTCAACATTGACATGTGAAAATTTAGGATTGATATGTACCTAAAAACCCTAGGTTTGCATGTTTTCCTTGCCGCTATCAAGAAATCCTATCTTGGTAATAGCAACATATAGAGGCCAATGCAGAAGCCCTTGAGGCACTTAGGAGCACACTTAACAAAGAATATTTGTGTATGATTTCTCATTGTGAATCCGCCTTTGCATGTGGAACACCTTGACCTCTCCAAGCTTCAATTGCCAAACCAAGTGGAGAAGGAATCTAGTGAGAAGAATCCGACGATGCTGCTACATGGTCCAAGGGAATGACTCCCTTGAGGTACAATCGAAACTCAACTAGATGATAGTACTAGTAATAGCTCTTTAGTGATGATTATGATGGCATGGATGCCGATAATTTAAATGAAGAGCTTTCTATTGTTTGTGAAAAATTGCTTGAAATATGAAGTTTTGAAAAAGAAAACTTTTAAAGTAAAAGAAGAAAATAAAATTTGTCTTCTAACTTGACGTTGTTTTGCAAGAGAGGGATAAGATTTCTAATGAAAGGGACTCATTGAAATCTCAACTTGATCTTGCCCTAAATAAAATAAGATCTTAAAAAGTACAAATGATTGTGATATAGTTTTGAAGAAAAATAAAACTTTGACATCAAACTTGAATTGTTTGTAAAAGAAATGATTCTTAAAAAATAAAATTCCTTCTATTTCAAAGGAATTGGATTTGTTTCTAAGAAAAATATCTCTTTGAAAAATGATATTGACTCACATGTTTGCCATGCTAGTATAGGTTCATCATCTAGCATACCCATTGCATGCTCCACCTCTTCTTCACTTATTGAATGAAAATGATATGCTTGTTTAAGAAGAGTGTTGATTGTTTGGGCTCCACTTTGAGCCAATGTATCATGAACCACACACGTTTGGAATCTATGTTTTGAAAGAAACATGTTCCTTCTATGCATGCACACAAACCACGACATATACATGCTTCCCACGTACATACACACAACACTATGTATGCTCATGTGTACACATGTACATATTGTGGACGTAAGGGCCACCTTGCTAAGTTTGTTATGATAGAGTACGTAATGTAAATTTAGCAATAGATTTGTTTGGGTTAGGAAAGGTGCTAACCCCCATGAACCCAATAGAGTATGGTACCAAAAGTTACTCCTATTTTATTTGATGTAGGTGTGGGCTCTCGCTTTACGTGAGAGCATAGGTGCCCTGAGGTGGATGCGTTCCGAGCTTAATGGTAACTACTTTGGATGCATCACTTTCAAGGGGAGTTTGGTGGAGGACACCTTGGTTTGGAGACCTAGAGATGTGCCCTTATGGTTTTGTAACAATCTCTAAACTCCTAGTTATGTTTACATGCTTTCATGATTGGTTTTTAGCATGTTTTAGTTTTTCATGATTAGTATGTTAAATGCCATGATAATTAGACCTATGACATATATGCATAGTATTTGAGATACACCCATGTTCATATGGATCCATATTTTTGTATTCTCACACTTGTTTAGCTATTGTGTATATCATAGATTTAAGATATGTGCATTTACATAATGATCATATTGATTTATGTTTCATTTTATGCTTCATGTTTTGATTACATGTTTAGATGTAATTTTTCATTAAAACTTGTGCATATGCTTGTACAACTAATGAGCCACAAATTGATTATTATATTTTATACTTGATTGCTCGTTTGTACCCATTGATGTACTAGTATAGCCTAGTTTTGATGATTCATGCATTTTGACTTGTATTCCCTATTTTTGGACATGTTTTCTATGATGATGTGTTTTAGCTTCATGTATGTTAATTTTGCCAAAACTATTGGATATACATGTATACCCTTGAGTCATTTGCATGCAAAATCTCTTTATAGACTCAATTGTGTTTGGATATGTATGTATACCTTTAGTTTTGACAAAACATACATATGCCTTGAAGTTAGCATTGTTTTGATGAAAATTAAATTTTCATTTTTTAAGGGATTTCATATTGAGCTTAAATGCCCTATTTCCATGATGTTGATTATATGACTTTTTTACACTATATGTTTGATGTTTACTCATGATTTCATGAGATTATATGAGCTTTATTGCTATTTGAGTGTTGATAATTGTGTGATTTTCAAGTTTCATGGATATATTCTTATTTTATTCCTTACTTGAAGGATTTCATACTAGTTTACAAGTTTATCATTAATTAGTTGCGTTTTCTTCAATTTGTAGAGTTTTCAAATTTGCTAAACTTATTTTCAACCTATTTTTGAAAACCTCTACCAACGTCTAAGGGCGGTTGGATGGGCGACCATGCCTTGTATGCTCTAATTGAAAATCCTTTTAAATATGTGCATGAAGGGAGGTAGTATGAGTTATACACTTGATCATCATCATATTTTCAATTGATATCACAATTGATATTTTCATGGTTTCATACTCATCTCTTTAGTTTTCTATATATGTATGTTTCAAACTTCAAAAGTATCAATTTCTATTGGTATTTACTCTTTCATGTTGGCCAAAAGGTTACACTCTCCATTTGTTTAGAGTTTTGATGATGATAACAAAACAAATAAGAGCTATTTGGTACTAATAGTTTGTTTAAGGTAAGTTTCAGGTTAGTACCATATTTGGAGGCCATTGCTTAGCTATTGCAGAACTTCTAGGTCATGGAGCAAAGAAGGCATTTTGCACGTCAAGAAGGAACATAGAAGAGAAGGCTCTAGCAAGCATTGTATGGCTCAAGACTTCAAGATTGCTCTAGATTTCATTAGATTTGTTTAGAGTTTTATAGTTTTGTTAAAGAATAGTGAATAGGTTTGAAGCTCTATCACACACGTTTTTGCGCACATCTTATTTCCAAAATATTCCCTATAATATGTACAAAATATTTTTGTATACATTCTTTTGCCTACAAACTCATTTCTATGTTTTATATATATCTCTATTCAAAACTACTTTGTTTGATTTCAAATCCCCTTCAAAATTCTGTTTCATTTTGCTTTATGGCCTGAGCCGGTCGACCGACCGGTCGACCGCACTCTGTCAGGTCAGAACAGTCGACCGTCCCAGTCGACCGAGGTTCTGGCAGTTTTTTTGTGCGTATCCTTGTGCACGTTCTTGGCCGACCGGGCGGCCGACCGAAGTCCTTTGGTCGACCGGGCGGCTGGCCGACTGAGATGGCGTTGCTCTCTGTTTCTTCCCAGTCGACCGACCGGTCGACCGGAAGCCCGCAACGGTCGTATTTTTTGAACTCCGGTCGACGGACCGTCGACCGAAATAGTCGTTTGAACAGTAACGGCTATTTTTCTGAGTTATTTTATTTTTGTCTTTTTCCTTCTAAAAGGGTTTAAATGATATTTGCTGATCCTAATACTTCCTAATTAGCCTTAATGAGTTTTATCTTTTAACCCTAGCCCTCTACTATAAATAGGGTGTTTAGGGAGAGGTTCATTACTAGAAAAATTTACAAAAATCCAAAAGTTTAAGGCATTCAAAAGAGAATCATTTCTTGGTTTTTGTGCTGAAAATCTCTCTCATTTTCTGAAGTGTTTTTTCAAAACTCTCTGATTTCATTTTCTTTCACTTACACACAAGAGCTTCAATCCTCTCATCATTCTACAAGGATCTTTGTAAGGGAAAGACATTTTCAAAGAGAGTTTGTGGTCTTTTTATCACCAAGAGAGAACTTGTACTTGAGATTGTGGAGTTGGGTACTACTCCGGTGTATTTGTAACATCTTTGTGAAGTTATAGTGGTTAGAAATCCTTCTGGAAGGCGGGACGTAGACTAGGTGCTCGAACCTCGAAAAAATTCTCAGTGTTTGCGTTTGGTTTACTTACTCTTGCTTCTTGCTTTACTTTCATTGCTCTTATTACTTGCTTTCTATTTTCATTGCAATATTCACTTGTTTTCATTCATCTTGTCAATCATAGTCCCATACAACAAGATTGCATTGTGTACCTCCAACTCATATCCATAGGAATCACGAGAAGGAGTTCAGAGCCCTTCATGGGGAATCCGGCTTCTAGTCTTGTTTGGGAGATTGTTGCATCATAATTTTTATTTGGGCATTGATTAGCATTATCACCTATTCACCCCCCTCTAGGTGATTTTCAATTGGTATCAGAGCTTGGACTCTAGGTTTGGCTTAACATCCTTAGAGAGATCCTTAAAATTTGCTAATCAACATTTGCATTCATCCATTCATTCACTAGTAAACATGGCGATAACATCAAAACCCCTCCTAAATTTGATGGACTTAATTTCCCTATTTGGAAGGTTAGGATGACTATTTTCTTGCAATCTTTAGGTAGCCTAGTTGTTAAATCCTTGACCAACCCTATGTTGTACCCGATAGTGATGAAAGCACTTGGACCGAATTTACCTTTAGAGAATATGAGGCTAACTCAAAGGCCCAAACTCCCTCCTAACTGCCTTGAATGAGGATGACCTTACACGGGTAATACATTGCCAATCCGCCTATGAGATTTGGCAACATTTGTTGGTCACACACGAGGGGACATCACAAGTAAAGAGAGCTAAGATAGATCTCTTGAGGTCCCATATGAATCTTTTAAATGATGATGATGAATCTATTGATTGCATGATTACAAGGTTTACTAAAAATCACCAATGTTCTTTCCTCTTTAGGTGATGATATTTCCAATGACCAAAAGGTGCGAAAAGTGATTCGGGCTCTTCCTTCTTCATGGGAGATAAAGGCCACCACCTTGAAAGAGTTGAATGACAAGGACGAAATGGACCTCATTAGTCTCATTGGAAACTTGAAAACTCATGAGATGGAAAAGAAGGCAAGAGAAGAAGCCACTCCTCTAAAAAAATAATCCATAGCCTTCAAGTCTTCCTCCAGTCTTGATGACGAGAAAAAGATGAAGAAGAAGATGAGGAGCTCTCCCCTTCTTGTGCGAAACGTGAAGAGAATGTACCGTAAGAACAAACTCAACTTTAGAAGGAAGTTTGAAGGAATAGAGGAGAGAAGAATCATTTGCTACAATTGCCGAAAGCCCGGACACATCATGGCGGATTGCCCGGATTTCAAGAAGAAGATGACTTCCTCCTTCAAGCCAAAGAAGCCGGTCGAAAAGAAAGCCTACAAAGCCACATGGGATTTGGAAAGCGAATCCGAAGACGAGGTGGACACGACGAACATGTGTTTCATGGCAAACAAACCAAAGGTAACCCCACAACCTCTTGATGAAAGATGAATTAAGTAAAGAAGTTCTTGTACAGCTTTTGTTAAACTCTCGGAAACCTATGATAATAAAAAGATTGAATGTTCTAAATTGGAAAGGAAGTTGCTTTTCTTAAAATCAACTTGCTATTGTTTCTAGAGAAAAAAATGAAATTTCTTCCAATCTCATTTCTACTCAAAATGAATTTAGTGCTTACAAATTTGCTTGTAAAGACAATTTCCTAAGATTGATGAAAAAGAAATTTCTTCTTTAAAACTAGAATTGTTGATTTGAAAAGGTTTTTAAGGATTGTGCTTTTAACACTAAGAAACTTGAATAGGTTTTTTTAAAAAGCACACTTCTCATGCTAAGATTCTCATGTTAAGATTCCTCATGCTCACACTTCACAAACACTCATGCTAAATCCACACATGTTCACAAGTCTCACACTCACTATGCTTTTAAATATGATAGAGTGTATAGATGTACTTATTGTGGTAAGAATGGATATTTGGCTAAGTTTTGTTATGACCAAGTAATAGATCAAATAATCTTGTTGGGTTCATGGCACTAACTCTTTAGGACCCAAGAAAATGTGGTACCAAATAAAGTCCTAAATTATTTGATGTAGGTACACACCAATGCTCCAAGACGTAAGGAGCGGTGGTACCTTGATAGTGGTTGTTCAAGACACATGACATGGGACATCAATAACTTTACAACCCTATCAAGGTACATGGAAGGTGGAACCATCACCTTCGGGATGACTCCAAGGGCACTATCATCGGTATAGGTAACATTCAAATTGGTGCATCTCCCTTATAGAAAATGTAGTTCTTGTTGATGGTTTGAAGCATAACTTACTTAGTATTAGTCAACTTTGTGACCGTGGACTTAAAGTTGTTTTTGATGATTCTTCTTGCAAGATTTTTGATGTTAAAAACCAATGATTGTATTCTCACCGGTTTTTTCGTGACAATAATGTTTATATCATTGACATGCTTAACTTAGATTGTTCTACTAAATGCTTGAGTGCTTTTGATGAAAATTCTTAGCTTTGGCATAGAAGATTAGGACATGCATCTTTTGACCATCTTTCTAGGATTAATTCTAAGGAATTGGTGAAGGGTATACCTTGCTTGAAGTTTGAGAAAAACCGCATTTGTGTGCGTGCCAACTTGGGAAACAAACCAAGTCTTCCTTCAAACCAATCAAGGGTATCATATCAACTAGGCCATTAGAATTAATTCATATGGATCTTTTTGGACCAACAAAACTAAGAGCTTAAATGGTAGTAGATTTGTATTTGTTTTAGTTGATGATTTTTCCCGTTTCACTTGGGTTTTCTTTTGGAACACAAAGATCAAACTTTTTCTCATTTCAAAGTTTTTCGAAAAGGGTTGAAAAAGAAAAAGGTTTTTCGTTTTGAAAATAAGGAGTGATAAGGTGGGTGAGTTTGTTAACCAACTCTTCATGACTTATTGTGATGAAAAGGGAATCAAGCATGAAATGTCATGTCCTAAAACTCCACAACAAAATGGAGTTGTAGAAAGGAAAAATAGAACACTTCAAGAGATGGCTAGGACCATGATAAGTGAATATGACCTCCCTCAATATTTATGGCCGAGGCCGTAAACACCGGATGCTCTATTTCAAATCGTATTTATTTGTGTAAGATTCTTTCAAAACATCTTTTGAAATGTATCATTCTAGAAAACCAATGTTGCATATTTTAAAGTTTTGGATGCAAGTGTTTTGTTTTGAATACTAAGATAACTTGGGTAAATTTGATGCTAAGGCTTAGGAAGCAATCTTTGTTGGATATTCTACTACTAGCAAAGCTTATAGAGTATTCAATAGATCTTCACTTACCATTGAAGAATCCATGCATGTTAAGTTTGAAGAATCTAATGTGGTTGTTGAGAATGTTGTAGAGATTGACCCATTAGGTGAAGACATGGAGAGACTATCCTTGAAGGACTCACCCGCTCAAGAAGAAAAGCAGAATCCATTGGTGATGTTCTAGAGGATAAAGAGGAAAGCTCTTAAACCGCTTCCTAAAGCTTGGAGATATGCTACAAATCATCCCAAGGAGCTTCATCTTAGGTGATGCTCTAAAGGGGTAACAACTCGCTCCAAACTCCATGACTTATGTGGTAACTTTGCTTTCATTTCTCATTTTGAACCCAAACATCCTCGAAGCCGAGGCGGACTCATATTTGTTGCTAGCCATGCAAAGGAACTCAATCAATTTGAGCGCAACCAAGTTTGGCACCTTATTCCTAGGCCCACGATAGACCAATAATTGGTACTAAGTAGATCTTTAGAAACAAGATGGATGAGTCCGGTAATGTCATTAGGAATAAAGCTAGGTTAGTGGCCCAAGGTTACACTCAAGTTGGGGAATTGACTTTGAGGAGACCTTTGCACCCGTAGCACGGCTTGAAGCCATACGGATGACACTAGCTTTTGCATCTTTAAAAATTTTAAACTTTTTCAAATGGATGTGAAAAGTGCATTTTTGAATGGTTTTTTAATGAAGAAGTTTATGTTGAACAACCCCCCGGTTTTGTTGATCATGTTCATCCTAATTTTGTTTTTAAACTTGATAAAGCTTTGTATGGATTGAAACAGCTCCAAGAGCTTGGTATGAAAGGCTTTCTAGTTTCTCATTTCAAATGATTTGTGTAAAGGCAAAGTAGACATAACTCTTTTTACTAAGCATGTTGATAATGACATTTAATTGTGCAAATTTATGTTGATGATATAATTTTTGGATCTTCTAATGAGTTTTTATGCAAGGAGTTTGAAAGGTTATGCAATGTGAGTTTGAAATGTCTTCCATGGGTGAATTGAATTTCTTTCTTGGACTCCAAATCAAGCATTGCAAGATGGGAATTTCATATGTCAAGCCAAGTACGCAAAGGAACTCGTAAGAAGTTTGGACTTGAAGGCTCTAAAGTTGCAACACTCCCATGACAACTACAACAAAGCTTGATAAGGATGACTAAGGTAAAATGTTGATATTAAATTGTATAGAAGCATGATAGGTAGTCTTTTGTATTTGACGGCAAGTAGGCCGGACATAATGTTTAGTGTGTGTCTTTGTGCTAGATTTCAATCGTGTCCCAAAGAGTTCCATCTTATTGCGGTAAAACGATTATTCGTTATATTAAGGGCACAATTGGAATGGGTCTTTGGTATCCGAAACTGAAGATTTCTCAATGACGAGTTATTCGGATGCCGACTATGCGGGTTGTAGAGTAGATAGAAAGAGTACTAGTGGGACATGTCAGTTTCTTGGTAATTGTCTTGTTTCATGGTCCTCTAGGAAACAAAATTCCGTAGCTCTCTCAACCGCCGAGGCGGAGTATGTTGCCGCAGGGGCTTGTTATGCACAAGTCCTTTGGATGAAACATACTCTCCTTGATTATGATTTGCATTATAACCATATAAAAATATTTTGTGATAATACTAGTAGTACTATACATATGACTAAGAATGCAAATCAACATAGTAAGACCAAGCACATTGAGATTAGATATCACTTTCTTAGAGATCATTTGAGAAAGGAGATATAGATATTATTTTTTCTACGGATTTGCAACTTGCCGATATTTTCACTACCCACTTGATTTTGCTAGATTTTCTTTTATTTGTGGTGAACTTAATGTTTGTGTTATTGAATAAAAATGTTTTCTTAACCTTTTTTGATTTATGACAAAAGGGGGAGAATGAGTTTATGTATGGAAATATGAGTTCATATGGTTTTGGTTCCATATGAGTTTATATATTTTTTTAGTTTTTGACATGTTTTCATGATTCTTGTATTTGAGTTTAAGTGTTTTGCAAGTGTTTTATATCTCATGGTGTTTTGATTTAGTCTCATGGTTTTTGCTTGCAACTCATATGGTTTTTCTTTGTTTACCATGGCATAATTTGAGGGGGAGCTTACACCCCTCTCTTTTATTTTTGTTATAGCCTATTTGTTTTTGTCATCATCAAAAAGGGGGAGATTGTTGGCCCAAAAGGTTACACTCTCCATTTGTTTAGAGTTTTGATGATAACAAAACAAATAAGAGCTATTTGGTACTAATTAGTTTGTTTAAGATAAGTTTCAGGTTAGTACCATATTTGGAGGCCATTGCTTAGCTATTGCAAGAACTTCTAGGTTCGTGGAGCAAAGAAGGCTTTTTGCACGTCAAGGAAGGAACATAGAAGAGAAGGCTCTAGCAAGGCATTGCATGGCTCAAGACTTCAAGATTGCTCTAGATATTTCATTAGATTGTTTAGAGTTTTATAGTTTTGTTAAAGAATAGTGAATAGGTTTGAAGCTCTATCACACACGTTTTTTGCGCACATCTTATTTCCAAAAATATTCCCTATAATATGTACAAAATATTTTTGTATACAATCTTTTGCCTACAAACTCATTTCTATGTTTTATATATATCTCTATTCAAACTACTTTGTTTGATTTCAAATCCCCTTCAAAATTCTGTTTTAATTTTGCTTTATGGCCTGAGCCGGTCGACCGACCGGTCGACCGCACTCTGTCAGGTCAGAACAGTCGACCGTCCCAGTTGACCGAGGTTGTGGCATTTTTTTGTGCGTATCCGTGTGCACGTTCTTCGGCCGACCGACCGGCCGACCGAAGTCCTTCGGTCGACCGGGCGGCTGGCCGACTGAGATGGCGTTGCTCTCTGTTTTCTTTCCCAGTCGACCGATCGTCGACCGAAGCCCGCAACGGTCGTATTATTTGAACTCCGGTCGACCGACCGGTCAACCGAAATAGTCGTTTGAACAGTAACGACTATTTTTCTGAGTTGTTTTATTTTTGTCTTTTTCTTTCTAAAAAGGGGTTTAAATGATATTTGCTGATCTAATACTTCCTAATTAGCCTTATGAGTTTTATCTTTTAACCCTAGCCCTCTACTATAAATAGGGGTGTTTAGGGAGAGGTTCATTACTAGAAAAATTTACAAAAATTCCAAAAGTTTAAGGCTTCAAAAGAGAATCATTTCTTGGTTTTTGTGCTGAAAATCTCTCTCATTTTCTGAAGAGTTTTTTCAAAAACTCTCTGATTTCATTTTCTTTTCACTTACACACAAGAGCTTCAATCCTCTCATCATTCTACAAGGATCTTTGTAGGGAAGAGACATTTTCAAAAGAGAGTTTGTGGTCTTTTGATCACCAAGAGAGAACTTGTACTTGAGATTGTGGAGTTGGGTACTCCGGTGTATTTGTAACATCTTTGTGAAGTTATAGTGGTTAGAAATCCTTCTGGGGAAGGCGGGGACGTAGAACTGGGTGTTCGAACCTCGAAAAAATTCTCGGTGTTTGCGTTTGGTTTACTTACTCTTGCTTCTTGCTTACTTTCATTGCTCTTATTACTTGCTTTCTATTTTCATTGCAATATTCACTTGTTTTCATTCATCTTGTCAATCATAGTCCCATACAACAAGATTGTATTGTGCACCTCCAACTCATATCCAGAAGAATCACGAGGAAGGAGTTCAGAGCCCTTCACGGGGAATCCGGCTTCTAGTCTTGTTTTGGGAGATTGCTGCATCATAATTTTTATTTGGGCATTGATTAGCATTATCACCTATTCACCCCCCCTCTAGGTGATTTTCAATTGGTATCAGAGCTTGGAGTCTAGGTTTGGCTTCATCCTTAGAGGATCCTTAAAATTTGCTAATCAACATTTGCATTCATCCATTCATTCACTAGTAACATGGCCGATAACATCAAAACCCCTCCTAAATTTGATGGACTTATTTCCCTATTTGGAAGGTTAGGATGACTATTTTCTTGCAATTTTTAGGTAGCCTATTGCTAAATCCTTGACCAAACCCTATGTTGTACCTGATATGGAAAGCACTTGGACCGAATTTACCTTTAGAGAATATGAGGCTAACTCAAAGGCCCAAAAACTCCCTCCTAAACCGCCTGAATGAGGATGACCTTACACGGTAATACATTGCCAATCCGCCTATGAGATTTGGCAACATTTGTTGGTCACACACGAGGGACGTCACAAGTAAAAAGAGCTAAGATAGATCTCTTGAGGTCCCAATGAATCTTTTAAAATGATTGATGATGAATCTATTATTTGCATGATTACAAATTTACTAAAATTACCAATGCTCTTTCCTCTTTAGGTGATGAGATTTCCAATGACCAAAAGGTGCAAAGTGATTCGGGCTCTTCCTTCTTCATGGGAGATAAAGGCCACCACCTTGAAAGAGTTGAATGACAAGGACAAAATGGACCTCATTAGTCTCATTGGAAACTTGAAGACTCATGAGATGGAAAAGAAGGCAAGAGAAGTGATCGCGTAAGAAGCAAGTATTAAATGAGAGAAGGAAGTGTGGGTTGATGTTACTGCTTTTGCGATTCTTTCCGTAGTAGCGAAGTGGCTATACGGGTCGTATCCCAAGGAGGGAGAGCGATAGAAGCTTGATGCGGCTTTCAAAGTTCAAGAAGAAGAAAGTTCTTGTTTCCAAATAGAATTTGAAAAGTGAAAACAAGTATTTTAGATTGTTGGAAAATGTTTGGTGTTTGTAAAAGTGATCTTTTTCTTAGTTGTAAAGATGCATGGCTAACTTTCTACTAAGTGCTCCCACTAATTTCTAACTTTTTGAAGATAGCCTCACGATGGATCATAGGCAAACACGACACTTGTGCATTGGAACTAATCACGTGGAAATCAAGTGAGAGTTCATCCTAAAACTTAACCTTACACGGCAAAAACTCGGACATTCCCATATCAAGATCCGATAGAAGGCAGAATAAAGGAAGACTCGAGTGCACTATTGTATCGGCAAAGTTAAAAGGAAAAAGAGTCTAACAAGTAAAACACAACTCATAGATCACCAACGAATTAGTATGAAATATAAAAAGTAGATACTTGTAGATAAATTAGAGTTAGAACCCTCATCTTAAGATGCCATAGCTCTCATTTGCACAAGGCTTGTTTGGCACTATTGATTCATACGGGTTATCAAACAAGTGTTAGAAATTAGTGGGTTAGTAGTTAGTTAGCCATGCTATGGAAAAAGTTAGTTAGCCATCAAGGTAAAAGAACAACAAAGAAAAGGGTAAAGGAAGGGGGAGTTACACTACACAAAATAAGAAGAAGAAGTAAAAGGGAGAGAAGTTACACTACACAAAGAAATAAAAGTAAATGCAAAGACAGTAAATGAAAGAAGGAAGAGAAGTAGTACTTGTATTATCTTGTCACCCTTCAAATACAACTCTTTAACCACTCTCTCTCTTTCTCTTTAATGGCTAAGACCTAAAACTAGAAGAAGAAGAAGAACTACAACAAACTAACAACAGATTACAAATTTTTGCCAAAATTCCAATCTGCCTGCATTCGGGACCCCAGGAGGCTATTTTATAGACTCCAGGAGAAAGGGGCCCACGTGCACTGCACGTGGCCCAAAAACTGAGCGCGCTCGCGCCAACTTTGCTGCGAATCGCGGCAAATGCCGCGATTCCGCGGCAAAGTCGGGCGGCGCGCGCCCATTTTTGGGTAGCGTGTCGCCCATACTGTCCTCTGGTCGTCTGAGTTCCCGGATTTGCGATTTGACCTCCTGTACTGACCAGATCTTCACTCTAAAGTCAATGGCTAGTTGGTAGGCTTTTTAATCCCAATTAAATGGTGATTTTGGTCTTCTTCTTCCTTTGCACACCATGGACTAGAGTCAAGCAAGCAAGGTATTATTAGCAGAATTTTTTATCAATAAATATGAGAATGTGATGAAAATTATGCAAAATTAGAGACTAATCACACCCCCACACTTATCTATTTGCTCGTCCCGAGCAACAACAATGAGACGATTATTATACCACTTTCGCAGGTAACGCGATTGCACTGAGCTTGTGCAACAAGCCTTTAACCTCTAGGTTTCCCCTAGAGGGGAGTGTTGTCTCCTGAGGGTTTTCAGCGGATTGCCACCCACAAAATCCAATAAGGAAAAGAAATTAGTTGTTAGAATTTATATATACATATATATACATGAAAAAGAACTTTCAATTATCTAAGTAAAAAATGACCGAATGATGTAAGAATTAGGTTTAACCCTCGTAAGTCCTCTTATATTTTAGCTTCATAAAAGAAGAAATTATGGTTTTTCTTTAATTTAGAAAGGATCTTGTACTTCTAACTCATTCTTTTATTTTGCTTTAGATAGATATGCATACCGTGGCAGTGTGATGTGCTTGGGATTTTTCAACATAACTCTGATATTATTTTATTAATATTTACTTATTATTCCTGGTTCCATTAGGCTTTCTTCTACTTTACTCATGTAGCACACATCGAACCGATGACTCCCAAACCAGATGGTCTTAGGGCACCAGGTGGAAAAACACCCTTCAGGTTAAATATGCAGTGAGTAGCCACGAAATCAAGATTTATTATAATTTTTTTTTTTTTTTTTTGGCGTGAGTAATTATGCTTCTTGAGGCACGATTATCCAGCCTTTTCTTTTTTTTCTTTCTTTTTTTTTTTTTTTTTTTTGGCATGAATATCATGCTTCTTGAGGCACAATTATCCAGCTCTTTTTTTTTTTTTTTCAGAGTTGTGTCTCTAAATCCCAGCATGTGTGTGTGAATTATGCATATTCTACTAAGGCTAAATAAAAGATATAAGTTATTTTCCTATCCCTCCTATCTTTTAGTCAAACCATTCTTTCTTTTTTACTTAGGCAAAAATAAAGATTTATTACTAAGGTTCCCGTAATTCCTACAGTCTTTTGGTATTTTATAAAGAGTATGAAATTTCTTTTCATCTGTATTTTTTTTTATTATTATTTTTTTTATAAACTTTTTTTTTTTTTTTTTTGAAGAAGTAAAAGGAAAACTGTTAGCACCCCCCCACACCTATCTAATGCATTGTCCTCATGAATGTAGATGAAAAATGCAAATACAATAAATAGGGGGAAGAATGATATTACCGTCTTTCTGGACTCGGTTTGGCCAAGTACGAAGAGGCTAAAGAAATGGCAAAAGAATGTACACGGGGTAAGCATATAAACATTTTTTTTTTTTTTTTTTTTTTTTTTTTTTTTTTTCATTTTTTAAATAGTTGTTGTGGTTAGGTGTATGATGGGACAAAGAGTCAGCACACTATCGTCTGGGATCATCGGCTCTGTGGTCAAGAAGGGCTTCAGTCTTTGCCCATTCACTTTGAACTCCGTGTTATTTTTAGGTCGGCAATAAGCACAGCACCGTGTGGGTAAAACAGTGCGCACAATGAACGTCCCGACCAACGAGTTTTTAGCTTTCCCGCAAAAATATGAAGCCTAGAGTTGTATAGCAGAACCCTATCTCCCGGTGCAAAGGTTTTCCGGGTTATGATTTGGTCATGAAAAGTTTTGTTCTGCTCTTGGTGATTCGTGCATTCTCATAAGCTTCATTCCGTATCTCTTCTAATTCAGAAATCTGCAGTTTCCTAAGATCACCGGCCTTGTCAGGTCAAGTTGAGTTGCTTAATTGCCCAGAGGGCCCGGTGTTCTAATTCTACTGGCAGATGACAGGCTTTTCCAAACACGAGTCTGTAAGGAGACATCCCCAGAACTGTCTTAAATGCGGTGCGGTAAGCCCATAATGCATCATTGAGCTTAACCGACAATCCTTTCTGTTCTGACCAACATCTTTTCCAGAATGAGCTTGATCTGTCGGTTTGTGACTTCGACCTGCCATTTGTCTGGGGATGATACGGGGTTGATACTTGTGATTGATGGAATATTTTCGCATTAGAGCTTCAAAAACTCTATTGCAAAAATTGTGATCCGTTATCACTATTATCGCTCTCGGGGTGCCAAACCGGGAGAAGATGTTTTCTTTGAGAAATTTGACAACCACTTTGTTGTCATTCGTCTTGGTTGGCACGGCTTCTACCCACTTAGAGACATAATCTACAGCAACAAAATGAATTGGTTGCCGAAGGAGTTGGGGAATGGCCCCATGAATCGATGCCCCAAACATCAAAAATTCTACTTCAAGGATTGGGTTTAGGGGCATCATGTCTCTTCTAGAAAGTTTCCCTATCTTCTGACAGTTTGGCACATGACTTGCAGAAATGATATAATCCTTGAACAGAGTGGGCCAGTAAAACCACTTTGTAGAACCTTCTCTGCAGTCTTGCGGGGACCGAAGTGTCCTCCGCATGCAAGGTCATGGCAAAAACTACACGCTCCTCTGTTCCTCCTCGGGTATACATCGTCTAATTATTTGGTCGGGACAATACTTAAAAAGATACGGCTCTTCCCAGAAGAAGTACCGTACTTGGCAAGAAGCGGTATTGGTCTTGCTTTGTCCAGTCAGCAGGCAATTGTCATGTGGCCAGGTAATTAACGATGTCAGCATACCAGGGTTCCTTAAGAATGGCTAGGATGTGCTCATCAGGAAAATCCTCATTGATCGGAACTCGGATGGTTGGTGCATTCGGAATTCTCGAGAGATGATCAGCGACCACATTTTCTATACCTCTTTTATCCCTGATTTCTAAGTCAAATTCTTGAAGCAAAAGGATCCACCGAATCAGTCGCTTTTGCTTCCTTCTTAGTCATGAGGTATTAAGAGCCGAGTGATCTATGAAAATCACTGTTTTCGAACCTAACAAGTAGGGCCGGAACTTTTCTAACGCAAAGACAACGGCCAAGAATTCCTTCTCAGTCGTTGTATAGTTCTGTTTTATCACATTTAAGGTCCTACTCGAATAGTAGATCACGTGCTGCCTATTATCGATGCGCTGTCCTAGAACAGCACCAATAGCAGAATCAGATGCACACACATGATTTCAAATGGCTGGGCCCAATCAGGGCAGAAATGATAGGTGCAGAAATCAGTTCTTGCTTAAGCTTCCCCCATGACTTAAACATTCCTCGTTGAAATCAAAGGGCACGTCCTTAGCGAGCAGGTTAGTTAAGGGCCTAGCAATTTTGCTAAAGTCCTTAATGAACCGTCGATAGAACCCAGCATGCCCTAAAAGGGATCTAATATCCTTGATGCTTTTGGGGGGTGGAAGCTTAGCAATTACTTCAACCTTAGCCTTATCTACTTCTATGCCTCTCCTCGAAATCTCATGGCCCAGACAATCCCTGTCTTACCATAAGTGACATTTTTCCCAGTTTAGAGTTAGGTTTTTCTCAATGCATCTTTGTAGCACTAACTCTAAGTGATGAAGACATTGATCGAATGAATCTCCATAGATGGAGAAATCATCCATGAAAATCTCAAGAAAACGTTCCACCATATCAGAGAACAAACTACGCATGCACCGTTGGAACGTTGCAGGAGCATTGCACAATCCAAAAGGCATGCGCCTATAAGCAAAGGTTCCGAACGGGCAGGTGAACGTCGTCTTTTCCTGGTCTTCTGCAGCAATGGGGATTTGATTGTATCCCGAGTACCCTCCAGAAAGCAGTAGTACTCATGTCCAGCCAAACGCTCTAGCATTTGGTCGATGAAGGTAGCGGGAAGTGGTCTTTATACGGGTAGCAAGCATTCAACTTCCTATAGTCGATACAAACACGAACCTTTGGTAGGCATTCTTGTTTGTACCAACTCTTTTTCCTCATTTTCTACTACCGTAAGCAGCAGCCTTCTTTGGGACGCATGAACAGGGCTAACCCATTGGCTATCAAAATGGGGTAATGATCCATTATCTAATAGTTCAGAATTTCAGCCTTCACTGCCTCTTGCATGAGAGGGTTAAGCCTACGTTGTGGGTCCCTCCTAGGGGTTGCTTCATCGACTAAATGAATCCTGTGCTGCACTATGGCTGGACTGATTCCTTGATGTCCTTCATTGTCCATCCATGCTTTCCTTATGTCTTTCCAGAATAGACATTAAGCTGTCCTCTTGTTGCGCAGTCAGGTGGGATGCTATGATGACTGGCAAGGTGTCCTTTCCGCCCAGGGGCGTACTTGAGGTGTTCAGGCAGGTCTTTAAGCTCTAAGGAAGGTGTTTCTTTATGGAGGCAATCTCTGGGCTTTCAATCCTAGGATACGGTACACTGGGCTTGATGCCCAATCCACTGCTGAATCTACGATCTGGTCTAAATTGAATTCCTCATCCTCCAGATCGAATTCTTGCCTCAGTCTCTATCTCCAAGCATTTCCCCATGCTCACTGGTCAGGTTTTCAATGGAATTGACCTCAACGTCTGATCATTCACATCTCTAGGTTGTCTTCCAAGATTGAAGACATTGACTTCCTTTGTCATGTCTCCGAAAGTTAATCGCATGGACCCATTCCTACAGTTAATTATGGCATTGGCTGTGGCTAGGACGGGCGCCCTAAGATGACGGGAGTCTGAGACCTAAGATTTGACACAGGTTGGGTCTCTAAAACATGAAGTCAACGGGGTAAATGAAATCCCCGACCCGGATGAGGACGTCTGTGATTTCCCCTTTCGGGATCTCACAGAACGGTCAGCTAGCTGAATGGTGACTCGAGTTGGGCTTAGCTCACCCAACCCAAGTTGCTGTACCAGAGAGAGGTAGACAAGTTGATACTTGCTCCCAGGTCAAGAAGCGCTCTACTGATTTCGGTCTGTCCTATGTGCAGGAAATGGTGGGACATCCGGGATCCTTGTACTTCCCGGAATGGGACCAGACAGAATTTCGCTTATGTTAGTGGCCAAGAACACTTTCTTGGCACATTGGTCTTTCTCTTCTTAGTAACACATATCCTTCAGAAATTTGGCATAAGCCGGGACTGTTGGATAGCGTCTAGAGTGGCACATTCAATTTAACCTGGTGGAACACTCTAGCATTTTCTCCATGTGCATGTTTTTATTGTTGTTCCTAAGCCTATTGGGAAGGTGCTACAGGCTTATGAACTTGTTCAGCACTTGGTCCTTATCATGTTTTGTGAGCGGATTGGGAGGCACTAGCAGAGTGGAGGCTTGATGGATTCAGGATGGACTGGACTCTTTGGTTGGTAGACCTGGTCGTCTACCTTCTTTCCAGATCTCAGTGTGTGAACAGCATTACAGTGTTGAGAGATGGATCCTGAACTTCATATGCTTGGTTGGAGGTTTTTGGGTTAACTAATGGCTGACTAGCAAGGTACCCTTAGGTCTCTCACTTAGGGAGCTAGCTAACTGGCTCATCTGCAATTTCAACCTAGATATGGCTTGTGAATGACCTGTTCAGAGTTTGTCCTGGTTCTGCATGAAAGCAGACTGGGAATTAATGAAAGCCTCATGCTCTCCTCCAATTTATTGATTTTCTTTTCCATTGGAGAGCCTTGGGAGGAGGAAGATGGGGCTTGACTGGGAAAAGGTGGTGGAGGAGCGGATGGTGAAAGTTGTTGGAGAAATTGGGCTGGGAGGATTGTTGGGGCCCAGGAGAAATTGGGATGATTCCTCCAACCGGGATTGTATGTCTGTGAGTAGGGTTGTGAAGCGGCCGTGAGTAAGCGGTTCATGTGTTTCTGTGGCACTTGTTGGGCATGGAAAACAGGGCACTCTCAAGACATGGTTCGGTGCCTGACAATATGAACACCCTATTGTGATTGGTGGTGGTGTTGATCTGGTTGACACTAGCAGGCTCTTTTGTTTCTAGAGCCTCTATCCTTCTCATCAGGGTATCAATCTTGGCCTCTCAGCAGCTATGGATGTTCAAAGATAGGAGCCCTCCTCTTGAAGCTATAGACTGTGAATTCCTAGGTTCTCTGAGGCTGGCTCCCACTGCAGGTTTTCCTCAGCTAAGTCCTCAAATAAATCCCAACCCTGATTCTCATCCTTCTGCAAGAACCCTCCCTGACACATCGTTTCTAACAGGGTCTTAGTCTGATAGTCTAGACCATCGTAGAGAATCTGGCACTGACGCCATTTCTCCACACCGTGATGAGGGCATTGAGCTAGGAGAATCTTTGAATCGCTCAAAGTATCTCCAAAAGGGTTCGCTCGGGTCCTTGCTTAAACTGCATGATGTTCTTCCTAATGAGGGCAGTTTTGTGAATTGGGTAAAATTTCTTCAAAAAGCCTTGACGAAATCATCCCACGTAGTGACTGAATCTGCTGCCAGACTGTACAACCATTTCTTAGCTAGATCCTTTAGGGAAAAAGGGATGAAACGTAACCTAACGGCATCGTCTCCTAGCTGGGGTATTCGCATCATGAGGCATACTTCTTCAAATTCCCTAACAAAGAAGTATGCGTCCTCTGATTCTAAACCATGGATTTCGGAGAGTGTTAATGAATTGGGGCTTTACTCGAAATTATTTCCGTTTGCTTCAGGAAGTTTTATGCAAGATGGAAGTGAAGTTCTTATCGGGTAAAATCTATCCTGAAGTGATGCCATCACCGGTTCTGGATGCAAGGGTAACGAGGTGTTTCTTGTTAATCTGAAGTTGATGGATCTCTCACCACTCTTGCATTCAGCACACCAACAACCAAAAACAGCAAACAATCGAAAAAAGAATAAAAAACAACAAAAGAGAGAAAAACACCACAAGCCTTAGTCTAAGGTACTGGACCTAGACGACTCCTAACTGGTCGATTCTCCGGGAAGGTTGTTGTAGGAACTCGACTACAACTAATCGGCC